>SJJU01001699.1:0-36908 GCA_012932125.1 Conopomorpha cramerella | reverse complement strand
CACATAACGTCCACTGCTGGACGAGGGCTCCCCCAATGAGAACCGTCATTTGGAGTGAAATGCCAGTAATCGCCACGCTTGGCAGGCGGGTTGGCGATCGCAGTGGTGTTGTGGTTTAACTCACAGAGAGCGTTGCTGCCCGTTCTCTGGAGAGCTCCCTCGGTCGTCTCTTACGACCCCCATGACGGGAAAAGTTGGGCTGGGGTGGTGACACATGTATTCTATTCGCCGTCACCACACGCCTGGTTGGTTGGCTTGGTTGTAATATGTTTAGTTTAATTTGTTAGGAATATTTTATATGAAATAGGAATATTGGTCTTGTTGTTCCCTAAAATTTCAGCTTATCAACACACTTTTCGATTTACATTTATTCGTAGGTCCTAATAGTGGCATTCATAAACTTAGAACAGCTCTAATTCACTTCTAGTGATGGTCGAATGTACTCGAAAAAATTACAAACTGATATATAATTAAATATTGTTCATTGTTTATAGTTGTTATTGGCGCAAATATAATCAAAGGTAAGCTCGAGCTTGTCTTTGATTATATTCCGCCGATGTAACCGGTGAACAATATTGACTTATAATGTCCGTGTGCGTTTCATTAAAACATGAACTTTATAATATTCGTTAAATAGTTTGTGAAAGTTTACGTTACTGATATTATACGAATGAAAACCCTATAAGCGATGAAATATCTCGCCAGCTGAATAGATGTTTCTGATCTGAGATGTCTCTAAAACAAACCGAAATAAAAATAATCCGGGCATAAACACTTCAACATGGAATTTGATTTGCCACAGCAATAATCTGGTGGAAGTCGACAAGCGTCGTTTCTTATTATAACGGCTCCGACTGCAGTAAATTGAACTATGACAAGGCTTTGAACGCACAATATAATATACTCGCCCCGACTTTGCACGTGTGCAATATGTTTATTTGCGACATTAGGTACATTAGAACCCTGTTTAATGGTCGGTTTTCCTGGATTATGCACGCATTATAAACAATCCTTTACAATTCACTCTATCTATTGAAAAATATCATCATAATCCGTTTCGTAGTTTTAAATATTTATACAGGAGAGACAGCAAGAAACGACTTAACCACCTACCTACCTATTGATTAAAAAAAAGTTGTTGTAACTATGTAGCTTGTCCTAACTTTCAATCGGAGTTTGTGGATTCGGTTCCGTGCACCTACAAATGGGGCTCTATTTCAGAGCCTATGTGTGTAATACACTCGGGAGCAATGAAAACGACTCAGTATACTACTGGTTGCAGTAATAAAATGAGCCGATTTCATTGCTCCCGAGTGTAATTTTCGTATTGGCAAAGAAAAAATCTTGTTTAAAACCGTGTAACTAAAACATTGGATGAAATGATCAGGAGACGGAGAGGGTGGATGGAAGTCTAATATCGAAAGAGATTTACGTGGGTGATGTAAGAGGCCGGATGAGTAAAGGTACCCCAGAATACATCGACCAGATTGGTTATGTCTTGATGGAAGGTGGCGTGAAAAGTACTCGAAACCGGAGACTATAGTTGAAAAGATGCATGAATGTAGATGAAGCGTCAGGGCCGTGACAAATAGATATCTGTCATCTCCGCCAGCCCCTCTGGGAGACAAACTTTAAGTGTGTGTATGTATGTATATGTTTGCAAACTAATATAACGAATAACCTTTGGCATTTCATCATCATCATCAGCCACATAACGTCCACTGCTGGACGAGGGCCTCCCCCAATGAGATCCGTCATTTGGGGTGAAATGCCAGTAATCGCCACGCTTGGCATGCGGGTTGGCGATCGCAGTGGTGTTGTGGTTTAACTCACAGAGAGCGCTGCTGCCCGTTCTCTGGAGAGCTCCCTCGGTCGCCTCTTACGACCCCCCTGACGGGAATAGTTGGGCTGGGGTGGTGACACATGTATTCTATTCTCCGTCACCACACGGCTAAGCTTTGGCATTTGCTTTGGAATTAAATGGTGTGATGTGTACGGTACGTGAAGGGAACGGTATTTGTTGTAACAAACAAAATATATTAAGCTTTGCAACGCTCACACTTTAGACGCTTTCCTATAATGACCGGACAATTTGTTTTTAATGTTAAGTTGTAATACCTACATTGAAATACATATCGGTTTACAATAAAATTCGTGTTTTATTTTTCCGGTTTGTACCGAACACAGGTTTCGTTGTATCTCATAAAGCACACAATATGTCGGTGAAATCCCTTGCCTGCATGCCTGAAGTGTGTTTTCCTATGCAATCTCCACGGCACGTGTTCTAGTTAACACATCCGACGACATGTTTTTCTAAGATAATGCCGACGTGCCTCTGGTATCGACGGGCTAAAGGATAAAAGTACGAGAATACTTTTCGATAAGAAAAAAAATACCGTCGAATTGAGAACCTCAAAAGGCACAAAACTTCCGAACTTAAACTTCAAAAAAATGTTTTTTATCATGTATTTTCACTACATATGAATTAACTATTTGTAGGCTGATTTTTTTAAATAATAATAATGAATCTGAGTCAATCTATTTAATTTCATTTATATTAGCAAGATTTAAAATCAAAAAAGGTTTTTTCTCAAAAATGCTAAAAAATGTATGCTTGATCAATCGGTAAGTTTGCGAAAGGTACCTACATCAGTACACTGCTATCCAATCTCGAGGAACACAAACAGACGACAACGTTCTATCTCTGTCATATTTCATATGATTCTAATTATTGCACCCAGTCCGAATCAATTTACATATTGTCAGAGGACGAAAGGATGTGAACAGAGTTTATCTCTCGCGGTGACTGAACGAGATGAGAATCCCTTAGCGACGGAAGCCACGAAACGCAGCTAGTGAAGTTTGATGCAGCAATGTCTTAGCCGCGAGCTGGATTCACAACTCATTTCTCTAATAAAATGATAAAATGGATTATCTTGCCGACTCCGGGTGCTTCTTAAATGGCGCATCGCGGTGTATTTTGTTGCAATTTATTATTGTATACGTTGTTGCCGAAGACATTTCAGACAAGTGAATCAAGATTTACAGTGAGTTTGCCGTTTTCATAGCGCAGGTTGTTAGAATTGTGGAAGATAATATTAAAGCTGCATTATTGCTGTCAATAAAATTTTCTTTTCTTGTGTCTGTTGAAATATCTTTTGATTGAATGCTGTTTGGCATTCGAGACAGTTTTTGGGCATAAACATGCGGAATAAAGATTTATCAATGAAATTTTAGTGGGTAAGACTATAAAGTTTTCTTTAAGGCAGCATTCGTCATCAGTAAGTAGAATACGCGCTGTGTCCAAGATGGCGGAGGTCTCAATTTGTGCCGGGGATAGCTCCCGTCTTGGCTGAAGTTTGATAACACTGTTACAAGCCGGCTCCCCCAGGCTGCGCACATGTCCGCCGGCCATCCTCAAACTAAAATATATTGTACGATGAAAACATGTGCGGTGGGATCTTTGGCCGGAAGATAATATAAACGATAAGGGAACATTTCACTATTTGTCAATAACCTACCTTCGTCTTTATATAATAACACGGGCATTTACAAAGGTAAACTTAAAACCACACTAACAAATACTAAGTTTAATTGGTTTTACATACTATTCTACATACTACTAAGAATTAACTATACACATCAAAAGTGTCTAGGGATCACATTTTAGCAATCAAGAATATATTTTACAAAAACTGAATTCATTCATATTTTTTTCAAAATGTGGTGATAAGTACATACAGGCATGGGGAATTAGGTAGGAGACCAAACCAGAAGATTAGATTTGATTTAAATAAATTAGATTTTTTAGAGCTAAAAATGTCCTTGATCCCTAGACACTTTTGATGTGTGTAATATTTGAAAAACCGGTCCTAAATTTTACTTTCGTCGTCCGGAACTGAACACATTGTATATGAACATCAGTACCTAACATTTAAGATTAAATACTTTTTTTAATCAAATGTTTGATGAGGTTAGAGTGGCACTTGATGGGTTATGGGTTAAAAATATATCTCCACTTAGCGATTTATAAAACTTTTGCATCAACTTACCTACGTAAAAGTACACACTCTACTTTTCCATTAAAATAGATAAAACTCACTTTAAAAAAGAACCGTTCCTGTTTTTTTTACTATTTTCTGCGTTATAAAAGGAAGCTTTGGGCAACCTTTCAAACTGCTAACTCCAATTCTAGCGTGGGTTGTTCGCTGATATGTCAGTTGTTTAAACCACAGTGTTTTTTTATATCGCAGGCGTGTGACCAGCTCCTCGTAACGCAGTCACTCTAATAAACCTTCCGTATCCTTTATTCGGAGGTACAAGAGCGATGAATAAATGCGAATAAATGCTTTTTTGTACACCTGATGGAACCGAACCGGTAAGCATTTGTTCACTAATTCGCATTTCCACTAAGACCAGATAGCAACTCAATAAATAATAACATGCTGTTATAAGTAGGTACTTCTTTGTTTCAACGGCCTATATAACAGACTAAGTAAGTAGAATAAAGCTTCGTTCCTTCATAAAGGTTCACGGCAAAAATTCACGAAGACGGAAAACGTCATCAAAACATGGCGTCGTCGGCGCCGGCATGAAAAATTTAATGAAATCTCCGCCCGCTACATGATTAATCCTCTAACACGTAAGTGGCATTACCCGAGAATTGAGCATTTCACAATTTATCAGCACAGATGGCGTTTCTCAGTGCAAACTGTTTTTATATAGTTACCCCCAAGCGGTCCGCTTCCCCTCGGGGAGGAACAGAAAGTCGCCTTAATAGAGTTACAGACGTACTGTAGCCTACGTCCCTCGGGGAAGACGTTTCTTCCTCTACCCTATGTTACGCCCTAAAAATAACATTAGCTTCTTGTGGAATTCTTCAGAAAAACTTGTACGCCCCGGGGCGATGCGATACCGCTATTCTTTAGTATTTTTCTTTTCCATTTTTAAGTTACAGAAGTAATATTATTTTAATAGAATGCTTCAAGTCGACTCCACCTAGACAACAATAGCTTGAGCGCGATATGTATGATTGATTTTTTTTGTTGTAAAGTGGAATTCTCGAACAAGTGCGCGTCGAGCAGCAGCACAACCCGCAGACGTGACTTACACAATGAACATAACTTTAAAGTATGTTTGACTGTTTCCGCAGTCAACACTACACAGGCCACAAAATTTGTAATAACGAGTATTGATATTTTCAAATCGTAAAAACACTCCAGCAAAACCAATAAGCTATAAGCAATAAATGCCTCCCGGAATGTGATTAACCATATACCGTACCTTGTAACCATTATGCGGAATCAGCACGTGCCCACAGCATAAATATTCATATTATTCTCCCATATAGCTGGATCTGCCAATGTAATTTTTTTTCACTATTGGCTACTTTTGGCAACCATTTACAACTGAATTGGTGCTATGGTCTTCATGGTTATTCGAATAAAACAATCAACTACACAGTTAAATTCCTTGTTAAACATCGGCAATGCCTGTTTGTATTGACAATAGGCCTTATTTAAATCGGCCACTGTAGGCAAAAATGTCTCAAAACCTTATCTGCGTCATTGGTAATGTTTATAGGACCAAGTGTTTGCAGTGTTACAAGAACGCCATGAAGATCACGGACGCGTGTTATACTCGTCATAATAGGGCCGAGGCTGCGCATTTCTAAATAAAGGGGATTTGGGCGTAACATATCGAAGCGTCGCTACAACGAGGGTGACGCACTACGACTGCACTGTTTTCCATTATTTGCTATAATGTGGGTGAAATTTAGCTCGTTTTGCTCGCAAGCAGCCCCGCAATAATTGTCTCCAAGCTTTTATTGCGAACAGTTTTATTTATAACACCATGGGGCGGGAATCGGGATCCCGGATTATTTGGCTAACAAATTATATCGAATCTGAACAGAAAAGGACATGTCACCCGATAAATCAATCGTGTGATTTATTAATGAAAGTCGACAAAGGGATCGCCTCGGGCACACGTCGTCGCAAAGAATACAATCCCATGTTTTTATAGGGAAAATAAAAAAGTAACTTTTATTCCCTCACCTACATATTTTTCGACGTATGCGTCTGCATCTTTCATGGAATCACTGACACGGGTAGTCAAACAACGGTTCATTCTGTTTCAGATACCCGAAAAAAGAATTGGTAGTCCATTTCGTCCATTTGTCAAAAATCACACCGTATTCGTCGGCGGGCGGGGCGTGCTATCGACGCTAGATCAGCTTTCGTATTTTTCGCGTGAAAAATAGTACGTCGCAGTAGATAAACACAAGTCCTAATTCACAAACACAGACGTTGGCAAGCCAGAGTCGTGTGTGTAACAAAGCAACATTGATTAATGAGTCCGTAGTGTAACAAATGTCGCGTTGGGGACGGCTCGTACGGGAGCGCGACTGGGCGTCGACTATTGCTCCTCCCGCAGCGATCTGATCACACGCTATGAACCTCACGACGGCTCCAGTTTCATTGTTTTACATAATTTACAATGTCCAACCTTTTGAAAACTGTGCTAACTGAAATAGACGATGTTTTAGAAACAAAATTACTTGCGAATAAGGAAGTTATTTTATTCACCGTGACGTAACAATAATATCCGTACATGTAAATGACGTGAGTGTTTATTGTATAATCAAAATATTTATAAGAAGATATAATAATAGCAACGGAAATGCCACAGCACGTCTCTCATCTCTATGTCTAAGAATCTGCAATTAGTCCATAATAAGTAACAGCAAAGCCTGCATCTTCATTAGGTAGGTATGTACCGCGTACGTACCGTGTAGTTCCGCAAATGTTTATTGAAATTTCAAAAACATTCAATTTAGAAATTAGTAAGAGGTTTATACTTACATACACACACAGGCTTACAAGTCAACACAGTGGCAATGAGTTCACATAATTCTGCCAACAACGGAACGCCCTCACTTAGGCCATCAGTAAGACGGATTGTGACAAATACTGCCTATTATTGCGTAATGATATCGTCACAGTATTTGAATGTGCCATGTGTCGTGAATGGCACGCGGTGACGGATACTGAATAGCTATACCTACCTACAGTTAGTTAATTATATTTATGCTTAATTACATATAATAGAAAGGTATAGACCATGGCATAAGATATTTTTGAATCAACGCGAAGGTTAATTGCTGGAGATTACAGAAAACAATAATAAGGATATATTAATCAAGGAGGTTTATATCTAATATCGATAATGGCAAAAAGTAAAGTCACTTAGACAAGTGCCGCCCCACTTATAAAGACTGGTAGTGCACAAATTGATGTAGCCAATATCAGAAATAAGAGATATTTATTTACTCTGACCGAAAGTTGCAGTACAAAATAATTCAAATGCAATCGTTACTTATTTGTAAAACTGCATTTACCGAATTCAGATTATTCGCAATTTCGTTCAAAGCTCCTATTATGAAAACTAGCTTACTATGGTATTCAGAAATACATATTATTACTTGAGCCTTTCATCCAAATCTGTTCAAACGTTTAAACTGATGCGTGAACAACAAAATTAATGTCAACAGTTTTAGATATGTAAAATAATATACAACCGTATTTTAGCCCTGCCTTTTGATAGTATTGTAGCTAAAATAAAGCTGAGGCGTAGGAATGTCCTATTCATACCGGGGTAGGTTAAGCAAGTCTTGCACAAATCAAGCTCAATATAGTTTTAACTCATAATGTAATTTGTTTCAAGTAAAATAATGAAAATTAGAAATAGATTTAAGACAGATATTGTTGTACTCTATAAAATGAAACGACAGTTTTATTCAAATAGATAATTTCTTCTCCTCAAATACTGTGGAATGTTTGTCATAGGCTCACGTGTATGTAATTCATAACAGTGTCACAAAACAAACACCACGACCGTCCTAAACTATTAAAAGCCTCGGGATTGTCATGTTTCTCCCCCCCCACAACATTATTGTACAGAATCGACAAGGAGCACACTCGAAAATGTGTCACTATTACCGTGGCGTAAGGATTAAAGTTAGTGGAATGAAAATTTAGAGGAAATTAATACGAGTGTTCCCGATTCAACCGTCCATCGGGCACCTTTGTATCGAAATATATGGGATAAGCAAGCTCAGGAGTGTCGTGATTGTGAGGGTGGCGACGTCTTGCAGCTCATCATAAACTGCCGGGACGGACCATTACGCAGCAAAATTACAAGTTAGACGGAGCGATACGTCAGCTTGTCATGTAATGCGAATACATCATATCTCACGTTTTAATGTCCATCGTGCATCGGCGTTAAAAAAAATGGTCATTGATATGAGTTCGGTAGGTATTGATCTATTTTTGCGTAGTCAACTTGTTTGTAAAACTGTTTGTATTCTTATTAAGTGTTTACAAATTTTGAAGAGGAGTAACTTAAAGAGACGTATCTAGGCCTAAATAACATTTATAATCCCTGATGGGCTGGACAGAATTTTCATGAAGAAAAGCTAGGTATCTAGTGTCATCATGTCACCGAAAACTGTTTTCTTTTCCGATAACTTTCAGCTTCGGGAAGAAATTATAATAAAGTTGCAGCTGATAGGTAGTCTGATAGGTAGTCTAGCCTATCATGCAATAATCACAAATATTTTAAACACATTTATAGGTTCATTTTTTATTTTTTCCTTTGTACAGCAGGTAAAAGAAAGATAGCCTTCGTCGCCGTAAACACAATTTTAATAGACCCACTACAGAGGAGGCAAATTGACTGTTTATTGAGTCGAAGATTAGTTTCTTACGAGAGCGAGCATTTTGTCTATTTTTGTGACGGAGGAGGTAAAAAATCGTATAATCCTTTTGGGACCAGTTTTTTTTATGGACTACGAATGACTCGGAGCATCTGCGGTAGATTTATGTCAATTTCCTTAACACTTTCAACTTCCGTTGCTTCGGTGATAAATTTGGATGAATATAAAATAAGTACTCCCGTCACCAAGTCCAATCTATATTGAGAAAGCGTGTCGGAAATACATAAAAAATGCATAAAATTCCTTTTTAGATTTTACTGTTATTTATCCATTCTGACGCTTCGGCTAGAATAACACACGCTCGTCATAAAATCACGTTAATAATAATATCAGGTAGAAAGATAATTTCGCGCTGTTAAAGTAGAATTTATCGAAACATTGTACAATATTATAATGAGTAAATATCGTGCTTGATCAAATGATAGGAAGACACAAGATTGTCAAAAACATGAAGATTGTACAAAATGAAGATTGCGTGGAAAATCTCATGTCTCGAATTAACATCGTGCATAATCAATAATAGGAAGAAAGAATATTGTCAATAACTACCGACTGTACTAAATGATGTTTGTCAAGAAAACATATTATTATTGTTTGGAATTTATTTTGTGCAGATTCGCGAATAGGAAGAATTAATATTGTACAATGTATCGATGAATTCAAATGGTAAATGGTAGAATTGGTACAACTCGCATTTGAATCAATTTAATATTTTTGCTATTACGGGTGATATTTTTGACACTTTTAAATTTCCTGATTAATTTGCAGAAGAGACACAAGGAAAAGGTATAATTTTAATCCTACTAATATTATAAACGTGAAAGTTTGTATGTGTGGATGGATGTTTGTTACTCTTTCAAGTACTGGACGGATTTTGATTTAACTTGGCAGTATTGTAGCTTATAAACTAGAATAACATATAGGCTGTAAGGTATTTTGGTAAAACAAAGTTTGCCAGGTCAGCTATATTTAATAATTTTAAACATAATGAAACCACTAACGGGGGTCTGGTTAAAGACAACCGGACATGCCATGTACAGCATCAGCAGTTTGGAAAACATCTCACAAACACTGCAGTCCTATTGAGAATTTTACAATAATTCAATGTTTAATTACTAAGGGAATTAAAATTTAAATTCGTATCAAAAACCATATTCGCATGCGATATTAACTTAGCCATCAAATATAAAAAAAAACAGTTACCTCGAAAACATTTATTTGGTATCACATCAAAAGCCGTCGCTGCGTTTCAATATCAGATTTTAAGCACAGTTATTTTCATGAAAAAAAATTACATTTGACTTTATAAAATTCGTTGTAAAATACATTTTAACAAAAATATTTCCGTTGCTCTACACGTCATGTGCAGGTTACATACGTATCGGAATCGGGAATAATCCACGTACGTCAATTGAAGTTAATTATTGATTGAACTGAACTGGAGTGAACGGAAGGAACTCCAACACTCGAACAAAACAGTGAGTGATGAATAATAGATAAGCTATCAGTTGCTACAGATAGCTACAGGTACTCCTCACTCATGATCTGTTTTATGTCTCAGCGGTCACCGGTATAAGAATCTAAACGATGTTTTTAGAAAACAAAATCACAATTTCCGGACTGTTAGATGAATGTGAATCGCGAGATTGGTTTCTTTAGGGAGGCGGTTGATTCTGCTACTGTTTACAAAAAAATCTATTAAAAAAAATAGTTTCCAAAAGAGAACAGAATGTTTGTGTGTTTAAAGAAATAACGATTACTGGTAAAATAATGTAGATTTGTCAAATACAGGTACATATATCAATAAATGTTATTATTCCCTTAACCTAAACTACCTTTATTGCCTTATTATGTGTCGCGCAAAATTAAGCGAAGGTAGTAAGCACATTGTTTGTATTGTCAGCAGATGCAGTGTAATGTGAATTATAGGAATCGAGTCGCAGCACAGGCCCGCCCTCTCCGCGTGACAAAGCTGCCGACAGGCCCGCCACATTACTTTGAAACATGTGCCACCAATTAGAGATGGTTCTCGAATACCATAATAGAGATAAGCAGTGATTAATGGTGTGTGGAGAACATGTCACTAGTGATTCGTGGTCCAACTGTAATCCGGGTGACTTTAGAAACGAATGTCTCTTCGAAATAACTAGTAGGTTGTAATAAAAGTTTTCTGTAACAGATTTAACGATTGAGATACGGACGATTATCAGAGCAACATCATAAATCGTCACGCCTGAAATGAAGAAAGTGGTAGATAAATTCGTATTTATGAAGAAATTATCTTATTTTAATAAACTAGGTCACACTGCTTTCAGCAATAGGAAAGGCAGTAGAGTCCTAATCCTAATTTCTTCTAAATAACTATTCGAACAGATTAAGTTTTGATACAGACATTTTGCAGGTTTACAATTTAAATGTTTCTAGCCACTTAAGGCATTAGCTCAGTTATTGGAATAATAATAATGGATGACATTTGTATTTCAGAGCGCTTCCTTGTTTTGGATAGCGTCATAAACTGTGACTGTGTGTTAATTATACACAACCTTAAAAACAACAACAAATCACAAATATGACTGAGGCACTGCTACTAATTAAATACAAAACCGAGGGATTTTGTTTCACAAGAAACAGCAAATAAATCCTCAATAATGCATACTTATTGTAGTTAAGTTAGAGTCTTAAAATAAATGAGAAGTCATTTAGACGTATGAACACAAAGCGTCGTACCTGCCATCATCGTCTGGGGAAGAACTAAGTGTATTTGCATAAACAGCGAATTCCAGACAGGTCCAATTAAAGCAAAAATTAATTGGCCTTCCTTCGCTTGTTGCAGAGTAATCAGCCTGTTGTGGGTTTGTGAGAATATTCCCAGCCAGTGGAAAATTCGCGGTTCCTTAGTATACAGGATTCTTATGATTTGAGAGGCTATTTTACGCTGGCAAGTGTCCATGTGAATATGTCCTGTACAGTTCGTGCACGCTCTTCGCCTCTATAATGTCCATCATAATGTAGAAGTCATACCGCACACTTTGAACTACTAGAAAGGTGAGTCAAAGATTCTTACAATATTGTTTCGCTTGCATTTTAAACCGTAGCGTCAGGGTTTACAGAGGCTATGGTTGTCGCCGGTTCTCTCTCGTTACTCTGACCACATACCGATTGAATTTACGTTTGTAAACTTCATTTCATAAAAGATTCAAAAGATCAAATTTCACTTAGGTATAAAACTTTTTCCAAAAATTTGTTTTGATAATTGGATGCCAAATGTGTGCTTAATCTATCAATACTATGTATGTTGTTCCTATGTTACAAATGGTGTAAATACTCATGAGTGTTAAAGTTATAGTTTATGTTAGTGCTAATTATCGGCTGTAAACGGCGCTGGATAGTCCACTCTGTAATTTCCGTTGAGCATCGATGCTTGCTGGTGGTCGTACCGAGTTTGCTCTTGCAGTTTGAAATTGGGACATTCAGTGACCTGAAAATTCATTTGCCTTCGATTTCACGTCGGTCAGTTGAAGCCTGAAAGTGCTCAAAGAGGTTGCTCCGAGATGCGCCCGTTTTGGAAATTTTAAAATGAGAGTTTCACGTCGATCACGTCGAAGGCCCGGATGCGGTACACATGAACAATGTTTCAGATAACTATTATTGTGCCAGTAAGAGATGTCAGTTCAATGCAGAACTTCTTGAAGTGAACTATCTATATAGAAGATGTTTTGTAAACACAAACATGCTATGTTATTGTTAACATGCCGTGTACCTACAGACACAATAACAGATGAACCTTTGAAGACATGGGTGATCCATAACCCATTCTGTTTGAAAACTTGACAAATGTGGGCCTGACAGTTTATATTATAAGGAATAATGGCGATGAGCGGCTCAATATTAATCCGTATAGCCCGAACATCACATAGAGCCACCATGATTGTTACGATATAAGACCTACTCCAGCAGAGTTTTAAATACCAATTTCGTTCCAAGAAGATGCTCGAAAACAAAATATGTATATGAAAACTTTCTAGCCAAGGATATATGGACTACATAATTATCCCAACTTCCTAAACCCATAGCTGTCCCGGTAACACGGATGTTATATGTATGTATTTGTATTTCATAATACAGAATGCAATCAACTCGGGATCATAAAATTACAATGCGTTTTAAAAAGTATCATTTGGTGGCGGTTGCCACAGAAACTCATTATGTTTTTTGTGCAGCGCCCTGTGCTGCGGTCAACTCGCCTTTTTGTCGCAGGATGCATTTTCAATTACTTTTTTTTATTCGAAACGAACTTTCGACTCCATTATATTGGGAGACAGTGATGTAAGCAGATATTAGTGTTCGAAAATTTAATAATATTTTTTAAGTACGTGGAGACAATGTTTGCACTGTGGTACTGGGTCGATAAAGGAAAGAAATAGATATCTTCATTTGTATTCTATTACAATATTTGGATACTGAAAGTGATTAATGCCGCAGAATAATATTTTACGTTTAATTTCACTAGATCGCAAAAGAAAGTAAGATTTAGCCTTTTTTCTGTAATTATTCGCTCAATTTATTCACTGCAATTAACTGGTTTACGGCGTCTCATTTAAATACGACCCTTAATATTTTTCAATGGAATATACTTATTGCATAATTTGAGCAATAAATGTATAATTAGTGGACTGTAGTAAAAACACCGACAAAGAATAATCTGTCCTGATAATTCGTCCAACTTGGTAACTCCTCCTCGTCGTGGGTACAGTCAAGTTCAAGAACAAACAGAACTGTTTATTTACAAATATCGTTGCCGAAAGAAAAAGTGCAGCAAATCAACGATCATCACGTGATACTGGTTTTGCTCACATCATTTATTCACTTGACGGTACCTACATAGTAATTATTGTTTATTTAAGGATAGTCGTATAAGGTAATACAAACAAAATCATTTATCTCACATAAACGGCTACAACGTCATCAGACCGCATACCGGCCATCTTTGAGCGGGTCTCGTAAAAAGATTCCAAGAAAAGTAGCCACAATAAAAGTAACCCCGCGATAGCCTAATTAGTGAAGATTGAACTAGAAGCCACTGCCATACCAATAAACAAGAGGCGAGATGAAAGAGCGGACTATTACCCGGTCGAATAAATATTGGGTAATCTTGATATGGCTAATTATCATAAAAGTGAGCCTACTTAAACGTTCTTGGCTATTACCGAATGCCTGTCATTAGTGAGCGGCTGATAAGCGGAGGCCGCGCCGCGCCACCCACAAAGTACTACCTGATGAAAACTTTACGAATCAATCTCAAAGGGTTATTGAAAAAAAAACACTGTTTTAATTTTATTTGAAAATCACTCACTCGCTTGTTTGTTACAGTTGATCCCAATAATCTGAGTTGGACAGAGGCAAGGTCGCGTAGTGTAGCATTAAAGAACTAACATTGTACCTAGATCATCATGATATTAGCAAAAGAAAGGAAGGTCTTGATAGGAAAACCAAAAATTCCCATGAAAAAGAAAATTTTAAAGCAACCTAATAAGTGATGAAATGACATTCGTAGCTTGGCAATTAAGTATCTCCCCTGCCCATTCATTTTCGTTATTAAATGCGTTTGTGTGCTTATTTATTTACTTTATAGAAAAAAGTTATTTCTGTTTTACATTATCTCTACCAACATTCGTCATTAATCATCGTGGTTGTAATCGGAACAAATATTTAAGCTCCAAAGTGGTAGCTCTTTAGAGTAGGGTATGGTTCACGATATAGATAAAGGTGAGCTTTCACACATGCCTTTGATTTTGATGGGAATGGTGACCGTACGTACAGACGTAAGCACTATAGTCAAAGAAATTAAAATACCATTCAAAGTATCAACATGTTATCGGAAGGTCGTTTTTTTCTTGTATTATTGTTTTAATAATACAAATCTTATTGTGCTCTCCATCAAGCAGCTTTAGGTTAAGTTTAAGTTTTACAAAACACGTACTATGGTTGGATGTAGTCTAATTTTCATTTCATCATCTGTTGTGGCATTCACAAGCGAAAAGAGATAAAACCGGTAGTAAAATGGTAGGCCAACAGGAAAAAAATTACCTATAATGTGAATATGGAACCTAGTCTGATCAATAAGTGCTTGCATTAATAGAACATTACCGTATTAAGTACCTCCGATAAAAGCATTGCCTCATTAATCGCAACTAGACTTTATGTTAACACATGCAAAAGGAACACCGAAATAAATACAGTAAAATGAAGTTAAAATAAGATTGGTGTAACAGTATCAGTTTGTTTGAAAAATCAAGTTAACAATTAGGAACTGTTATGGAAAATGATGCCCAGCAAACTACATGAAATTTCTTTCTAGGTATTACCCACTATTAGCGAAAACTAGCCAAAATGCACGGTAAAAATGTTACCTTTCCAATTTTGTATCACAATGAAAGTCCGAGATAAGAAAAGTAATGTGAAAAAGTTGAGACATAAATCTCTCGAGGCATGCCGGCTACGTATCGATGGAAGATCGAAAGCTTCAGATTTGCCCACCTTAAGCTGACTTTCCATACCGAACTTTTATCCGCTTTTTAAAACATTCACTAATGTTCAAACAGCTCAAAGGTCAACTTATATCTCTTTTTGAGGGATGAACTTCCAGTTGCTGCTTTTAGAATTGAAGCGTATCTCTTTCAATTCTGAATTTTATTGTGAGATTGAAATGTAAATTTACATATTGTGTAAATATTCACACTGTACATTTTTTTGCCATGAACAATGAAACGACCATTTCATGTAAGAAGGCCGTTTATAATAAAGAACAAAGGGGTTCAAAGTAAATAAATTATAATACAGATATGATAATATGTACCAATGTATCAAAACAAATATACCTACCCTGCTTTGGGAATAATAGGCGGGTAGTTCATAAGCGACTCTCGAGTTACGATAACATTTTTAATTTGCCCTCGTAGGTTTAGTAAAAAAATACCTGGACAAGATTTGGTAAAAAAATATTTTGTCATTTACTCTTAATGACAAAACTGGGAACGAAGAAATACCTAACTTAGAAACTGTACTGTTTTGTGACATACTAGTATATTCTAGTATATTACGACATTAGTGGGCGAAAGAAAATAGTCACTGGTCCTTTTAGCAAGGGATTTCAATTAAACATTTTAATGAAACTTGTGAACATTAAATGGTTTTTATATCGAAGTCCGTTTTATCTGGCAGAAGCTATCCGAGCTTGAGGGTCAAGGCATTCAATAAACTAGCAACCAGTAGTGTGATTTTTACGTCTCCTTCTGAACTTCTTTTTCGAGAAAATAATCTGTTTTCTTTTCAAGCCGATCCCATTAACTTTGTAAAAATTTGAAGTTGTTTTGTGATATTTCTACTGACTGCAATATTATAAAGTTTAACGCCATTGTGTGATTGATCGCTTTATATTTTCACTTAGGAATTTATATTCTCACATTTAACAAAATAAGATCTAAAGTGAATCTAAAAAATATACTGCCCATGTCATTAAAAAGAGATTTAAATGCCGTCCAGTTCACCGAAAGCAAGCAGCAAAAAGTTGCCTCTGCGGTCTCTCCGAAGAATTTCGATTACTGTCAATATATAAAAATATTCAGTAATTTTTACTGTGAGAATTTTAACTTTATGAAATATTCTAAGCTAATATTTTTTGGACATTGTCTGAGAGGTTATGTTAGATGTCACTGAGGTTATGAAAGTTTATTTTGTAATTGGAATAACTCCTTTTAATATAATGTTAGAGGATAAAAAATCGAGGGTAAAAATATCGATGAATACTACTTGTAGTAATCTACTGCTTACTACCTAAGGTAGCCTAGTAGTGGCAAAACAGTATTGAACAAAACGGTCATCTCATAACGCCCATCTCTAAACGATGTACAAATAAATGGACGTGAACCTTCCTAGGTATTAACGATACCGGTACTGTCATAATGAAAATCTTCACTTCATTTTTATGAACAAACAAATAATAAGTCTTTCTTATTTATAACATTAGCTATCAATGACATGACAATACTCTGCGTCATAAGGCATTTCACATTCAATGTTATATCTTCTGTCTTACGATTTTGCCAACTGATTTTTAAAGCTACATTTATGGTTACTTATCAGGTCGGACAGGACAGGTAGTACTAGATTTGGAATACCTATAGAATAAAGATAAAACGCGCACGCCCTTAAAAGCCACTATCTTATGCCCGTCACTAAAGCATTTTTTTCTATATCCAGGATCGAATCAGATAAAACACATTGCATTTTAAACGTATTTTTTTCACATCACTGCTCTGGAAAATTAGGCGCCTGATTGAAATCACAAGTTTGCCTCTAGAGACCTCTCTCTTTGTATAAACCAATGTTTACTTGAACTGACATTAGGCAGGTCATCAATCATTCCATATAATAACTGCCGCAATAATTACCTACTGAATATTACGTTTATTTTGGAGGCTGCGGTACAGTTCAGGCTGTAAAAGAACATTTAATTACTAGAATATTGGCTGTTTAAAAATGTGGTACAGTAATTTGATTATTTCCATGTTTCGAGAATTATTTATTTCAATAGTTGATAGTGCATATTTGCATACCCCAGATGACTTGTAATTAACAAAAATACACTTCATCATCATCAGCCCGTATTTGTCCACTGCTGGACATAGGCCTCTCCAATTGCACGCCACTGTTATCTGTTTTCGGCTTCTCGCATCCAGCTTCTGCCAGCCATCTTGCGTATATCATCAATCCACCTTGCCTGAGGGCGTCCTACACTCCGTTTGCCGAGACGCGGGCTCCACTCGAGAACTCGTTTTCCCCAACGGTCATCGGTTCTACGGCAAATATGGCCGGCCCACTGCCACTTCAGCTTGCTAAAACGATGAGCTATGTTGATGACTTTGGTTCTCTGTCGGATCACTTCATTTCTGATTCGATCCTTCAGAGAAACGTCAAGCATAGTCCTTACAACCCTAATATTAAGTCGTGGGTAGGGACCATTCAAGAAAGACATTACTAGCGTGACGTTCATATGTATTAAGGTAATAAAACTGCTTGTAAACTAGTTTAAGCTTTTCGTTCACTTTCCAGCAAAAGTATTTTGTGGTCTTCTTTGGCAGCTCTTTTTTCGGGCCTAGTTGACTGTATTCAACAAGCTAATATGTTTAGTGGTTATAGGCTCGGGTGGCGGCGCGGCGACGGCGCTAGTGTAAGTAGGTAGGTATTCCCTGATTTATGCATTTCGTCTCCACCGGCAAGTGACTTGCCTCATTAACCCCGACTTTGACGGATTACCGCCGCTGAGAGAAAAATGTACCGCTTTCCCTACTACTCGCCTGTGTACATATGCATGACTTGTTTAAGGCGTTACCGAATTTGTGTGCTTTATCATTATTAGCGCCTTAGTTAAGTTCTTTCATAACAGGAACTGACTTACTTTACTAGTCCTATAAACACGAGAACAATATTTATTATTGTGAGCTGAATTTGGCATATAATCGTTTTTAGACTACACAAAAGGCAATATTTACTACATATTGATTTAGTCTGTGATAGATAAGGATATACAGTAAGAAGAGATATCTGTTTTTATTCCGTTGGTAGAAACAAGCTGCCGTCAGCAATGTCCGGTGCGGGAAGCGGATGTTAGCGGAGCTTCCGGCATTCCCTCCAAGGCTTCGCCATAGTCACTCCTCGGATAAATTATGGGAAATAATAATGAGAAAATATTAATTAAACATTTTGTACAGATTACCAGATATCTAAAACTAGTGGACGCCCCGCGATTTCATTCGCGTAATTTCAGTTCTTCATACAAACTATAACACCCTCTATATAACGACGCGACCAACAGGATCGGGGTAAAAAGTATCCTATGTCCGTCTCCCGGTTCTAAGCTACCTCCCCACCAATTTTCAACCAAATCGGTTCAGCCATTCTTGAGTTATAAATGGAGTAACTAACACGACTTTCTTTTATATATATAGATATTAAATCATAAGTAAAAACCGACCTGAATACTATTTCCGGTAATGGAAACAAAGGTGAGAGCTTGTAATATGATGTAGTTCAAGCTTCATTTAGATAAGTGCTTTTGTTCAGAGCCAAAAATATATCAGGAGCTTCAATCCATAAATAATGTGTCCACATTTATATCTGGGTGAAACTGTATGACAAACCACATTTGCTGTTTCTGCTTCCGATACAACCTACATTGGTTGATACCCTCGCTAAACAAGTCACGTATTAAATGAGAATATTTGGGGAAGCCTCTAACTTATTTATCATTCCAGACGAAGCTACACCCCATGAATTTTCTACAAGATTGAACGATTTACTGAGAAAAATTGATGGAACATCCATCGTGTGCATTACCCGTCACTCTTGATGATACCCTTTCGGTCTTAAATGTCTGCGGCGTAAGGTTGAAATTGCGAAAAGCGTCTTTATGTGCTTGGAGCTTACTGACAGCGCTTGATTGAACAATACTGGTAAATTACGCGAGAATTTTTCAGGTAAGTGGATTACGTATATTGTCACATTCTTTTAGTAAGTAATCGCAGGAATTTTCAGATTGATTTTCCCTGGTAATCTAGAGCGTAATTTAACGTTAAGTAATTAATTCACTCATGGCTAATCTAGGCACGATTAAGTTGTTCGTGTATTGATGAAACAGTATTATTTACAATTCCCATTTCGCATTAAGTATGAAATTTGATTGGCAATGTTCTTGGCGTGTTTGCTGTGGTAAATTTTCTCTACATATGTACGTACCTAATTTATTATAGCATATACTTATCTATAGGAATGTACTGACGGGTTACCGTCTCTACCACCCAAGATCTATAATTTTCTAGAGCGTGCAATATCTCGCCGATTGCTCGGAGCCACACTTACCGCGTGCTTGTCGTTTTGCCACATCCACGTAAACATTATCGCGGGGCGGTGTTTCTTTTATTGAAAATCAAGAAATTATGGTAAAATAAATAGCCAAAGGAAAATGTTTGCCATACTGGTGATGTCGCATGCTCGGTTCTGACGTGTGCTATAATTTGTTATTATGTTTATTGTTAAAGTATTGTTACGTTGTTATTATTAAAGTGCGTGGTGAGCAAATATCGTGTGGAACCTGCGGAATTAGCGCCTATAATAAATGCTCTCTCGGTGTGAATGTCGTACTTTATGTTTTATGACACTACTAAAGTGACAGTCGTGAACTGTAATTATTAGTTCTTTCCATGCAATGCGATAAGTTTTTGTAAAGTTGTCTCTTATTGTACCGACCAAGTATAACAATGTAGACAGTGGCTATAATAAGTTATACATACTCTTTGGTTTTCACTTTAGTTTGCATGATTTGGATATAGAAATCATGAGCCACACACCCGGGATTCGATACTGCGGATAAAAACAATGAAACTCCCCTAAGTACTTTCATCATATTATGCTAGAAAAAGTCTAACCTTTCATTTCAGCTTAAGGAGGAAGTAGTTTTTTACAGTTTGATATGGATTCGTTATTTTTTTACAGTCAAGGGCATTACGATTAGAGAGGTCGTGTTATTTATATTGTTTCATTGCTTCATGGTGTAATAATATGAAATAGACAATGCCTATCGTTCAGTCACTTTCTCTTCTTTCGACATTTTACCGGACAAAACAGAAAGTATCTTATTCAGCAAGTCAAAATGGGACAATATTCAATTTTATTAAATGGTCTTTCAAACACTCTATTTGAAATATACCGGAGAGATTTTCAGCTCCTAATTCAAATTATTGCTACTAAAAACTCCTTCTTTTGTATTTAATTACCACTTCATTCCTAGCTCTAACATAAAGAAAATAAGACACTAAGGGACAAAAATACGAACCAAACATTACATATCTAAATACTTAAGTAACATTATCCATTAGTACATATCATTTCGCATTCATGCATATAGCGTGGTTGGCTATAACAAAATCAACATGCTGCATAGAAGCAAAGTAGGTGTAGGTAGGCACTTATACCTGCGTTTAGACACTCAGCTATAATTTTGCATGCATTGAATTGCAAATACTAGCACAGTGGTAACAAACTTTGATATTTAGATGGGACTCAAGTGTCAGTCTAGCTAATAGCTGGAAGTGCGGCATTCAGCTAGTAGGTAATATCTACCTACTGCGTTTAGTATTGACACGATAGAGTCGTTTTATGGCGTTCTCGGTATTTGAGTTCTGTTACTTTGAAATTCCTACGGCTATATTTTGAATATTTTGCCAATCTTTGTAATATGATAGTTATGCTTTAATTATTTTGTGACAATGTTTTCTTAGCAAGTACTTTGACCTACAACGTTAGGCGTAAAGTCGTGATAAATTAAATTATTATTTGTACGAACTGATCTTAGGAAAATGATTACTGAACACAAATTTTCTTCAAGTTCAATTAACAGGAGGCGTCTTAAGTAACTAATTATTTGTAGGCAATACTAAAACAGGATCAGTCCAGAATCATTAAAGCAAACCAGTTGTATTGAAAAGCATTACTAAACTAGGTATTTATTCTGTTCTGAAGTATGCCGCGAACAGAAATAAAAGATCAAGATTGCAACAATCATAACAAGTGGAGAGCTACTTTAAAAGCTCCTTGTCCATTCAAACTGCGGGATCTGAATACATGTTCCAAGTGCAGTTATTCAGGTAAGAGGGGGCGCATTAGGTATTCCCCCAATGTAGAGTCCAAGACTCCTCGTCAGCCGCAGTCCTGTGACCGGAAACACTTGGACCACTTCGCCAAACAAGTCCCGAGGACACTAGGGGCAACATAAAAATGACGTTGCATACATGTAAATGTCCGGAGTTCATCAGCATGCGACGCAACGTGTCGGGTCTTGCGTTATTACCTCACTCCAAAAATTCCAAGACCCGCACTCCTTGGCTCTAGCTGGGAAGATGGTGACTACGTATAGCGCCATAAGGAATATAGTAATTGTGCTACCTAAGTATGTGTAACACGTTGTTTAGGTATCTATGCACAAGGAAAATATTGGCCTCGAGGCCATCGGACGCGTCATGAATTTTAAGTCACTTTGATAGTTGGTAATTCAGAAGAGTCTTTTGTTAGAATTGATGGGCGTGATCCTCGCGATGGACCTGTTAAAAGGGTCAACTGCTTAAGTTTAATCCGAAAGATCGATAAAGCCTTTGCGATAGTGTCTTGTAGGGATTAAGACGACACGTGTTTACTAATTGTGTCGTTTTTTGCTGTGTAATAATGTCGATTTTTTTTCTAAATTTCCATAATAAACGCAAGGAGACTAAATCTTTAGTGTAGGTACTATACGGATACTAAACCAAATGTTAAATTACATATGTTTAAACACATTTACTAGAATTAAACATTTACGAACTGCACGCGACCATGTATGCATCAGGCAGATACGATTTGACGGAAGTTTAAAGCAAACATTTCATTTTACTATTAGGTCAATAGAAACAATATCAAATATTTATTAATAATAATGGTGCATCAATTGGTTTTGTAGTTAGTAAATTATGGACCTTGCTCTATGTTCTCTATAAACCGCGCAAAATAGCAAACAATATGATATTATTGAATGTATAACTCCGCAAATAGATACCTAGTTTAATTAAATTTTAGTACCTGTGTATTCATGTCTGTTTATCTATAAACCACTATTCAGTCAGCTTTGATTTGATTGCAACGGCGTACAAATAAAATTTAGTTTATCTACCTCAAACTACATTGATATATCATTCGTATGTGTGGTATTTAACTGGAAATCATTAAGTTTTCACTAACTAAATGTATGATTGTAATTTCAACATATCTATATTATCTAATTATAATAAATTGGTAGGTGCGTACATTTTAGGAAAATAATTTTGTTGCTTATTTGGTAGTAAAATCTCGTTACGTTCCGGAAACAGCTGAATTTTCATCGAACTAGGTTTTAATGTTTAAAGAAAAAGCAAATACATCCGTTATTCTATTTTCCTTGACATTAGACCATAAGTTCAACTGTACTTAACATTCAGGTCCTAACACCCTGTTGTCGGCGCCATGTCAGTTCATCACAGCGGAATTAAATATCTATGTAGTACAAAAAATTTAAATATTTATCCAATTACAGAAACAAATTCTATCAAAGCGGAGGTCAAGTAGAGCTGGAATCGTATGACGATAAAAGGCCTTTATTACATTTTATGATGTTCCATCACTTGTGGTATGAATTCCCAGTTTATTGACTTACACTGAGTCTAAAAGCGTCAAGAAGCTTTCATGCTCCCGTATATAAGGGGTTAGAATATGGCATTGTGGTTTAATATAGCGAAGTGCTTATTCATTTACATAGTGTCAATATTATCGATCATACCAGCTGAAAGCATTTCGCAATGTAGGTATTATCTCGATCAGTTTGGTTCACGTTGATCTCAGATATTGGTCTCAAAGGAGGATTGGAAACTCATCAAAGAAGGATTGGAGTAAAAAAATATGAGTTTACCTACCTGCCATATAAAAAATACGTCATAAAACGACCAAAAAATTCAAGTGTTGTTTCAAACAGGCCTTTCAAGTTATTCTGACGGCCCGGACAGTGCAAATAATTGTTTTGTAGAGAATTGAGTCTAAAGTTAATAGCTATTATCAATGAAACTGACATTGCGTTGTGATTGTGATGTCAAAATGTGATCAGAACAGTGAAGAGTGTTTTGAATAGAAACTAACGTCCATTGCTTTTATGATAAATGTTATTAGGGAACACTCTTATACAGAGTGTAAAAGGACCCCGAGCAATGGTCTTAGAAACGTTGTTGGGCTCTTCAATATGGACAACTTATGCTATGGCGACTTGTGGGGAAATGAAAAAAAAAATCATTCCCCATACAAAATGTCATCTTCCGAGGCAAGTTCCCCTGTCGTCATAGTAAAAGTTGTTCATATTGACGAGCCCGACAACATTTCTAAGACCATTTTTGGGGGTCCTTTTACAAACAGTATAGACACAACTAGGATATGAAAGCTGGTGATCACTGAAAATTTCAATTCTCAATATTGCTCCTGCTTCAAGCCATAACGTGGCATGAAGAAACAAATCTGTTAAAAATAAAACTAAATATTATACCAAAATTATTGTTGAACAACTATGTTAGGCATAGAAACCACTACATATTGTCAACGAATTTACGAACCGATCTTAAGACAGAACGAGATCATTTTTATATTATTCATTGTTATATTATATAGTTCTCTAATATTCTAGTATATTATGCTTAAAATCTTACCTAGATAGCGGTGTTTTGCTAAAAAAAAACTTTAACATTCGGTACCTAATATTTTGGAATAGCAACAACCGTGTCTTTTCTGTGGCTTGTAAAACTCGATACCTATATGTAAAGTTATTGCGAAAGTTTCACTTACAATCATATTTCAAATTTGTGTAGAAGATAATATTACTAGAGGTTATTGAATTTAACCAATAATGATGCCAATATAAATAATTTATTGATGATGGTACCAGGTTACCAGGTATCTATAACATTTGACAACATAATATTTTATGTCTTTACAACGATACCAAAATGTCATTATTATGCACAAAAATTCAGTTAGCAGTTTAACTTTTTTAGCCGACGATGTATTGAAGCGATTAGATAGTGAATTGATTCAGTATTCAACTTCTTTTTCGATACATAACCGGCCAAGAATGGCATTGAGATGCATGTCATTAGATATTCTGGTTCGTTATTTACTTGTTCACATAATATGACCCTGCCCTTTTGATGTTTTAGAGCAAGTGTCGTCGAAACTGATGGACCACTTTTTTGGCCGATTGTACCATATACATAAAATATTTCTATTTACATCGTGAATACTTGTGTATAATAATATAGGTTTGACAATAGTATTCCCATTAGCTGGTAAAGTTTTAAAGTAAGCGGAGCCAAACTTATAAATAATTAAAAAAATATATATAATCACCCTCATATAACAATTCTCAAAATTGTATTTTTTTATAAACACTTGCGGAAATATAAACATTTTATATTAGGTTCATCATAAACAAAGGCAATCATCATAAACAATTATCTTTCCGAATTATTTGGACCCTAAATGTGCATAATTTGGAATGTATAATATAAAATGTAAATAAGACCTGATAAATAAAACGAGGTTCAAAAATATACTCTACATTTAAACATTCATTTGTTTTATTATTCGATGCAGCTGTTGTCATAAATAAAAGCAGTGATATTTATGAATCTTGATTACAAGAATAAAACTTTAAAACGCCAAACGATACATTTAAGTACCTACGTACCTACATATTGTATTTGAAAACAGATCGCAATCCATTCCGGACTAAAATCTTTAATAGCAACAAATGGCTTAAAACACGTTGCTTAGGGCATATAAATCACTGATGGGCAATTTGCGCGTTGTCACAAATTATAGTGAAGGGCGCATGCGCGTGGAGCGTAGGTAAAACGACTTTTCTAGGGACAGACTTAATAGCACACCCAGACCCCGAGCTCGATATAGCCCCGGGCTGTTTGCTCTACAATATTATCTACCTAGCTATGTATAGTCGAACAATAATTACAATGAACTATCAGGAGCCCTACCACATACACGGCCAGTGCAACAACATTGATACATACACACAAGCATTGCACCGGGTGCAATAAAACAAAATCCCTGAACACAAAGTTGAAAGCACTGAAATTTTACAACAGGGTGTCAACAACGCGTCCGTGTCCGATGCTCGCGAGAATTCGTAATCATTTGTAATTGTAATCGAGCATGAGTCGACAAGTACTGTCAGATAAAAGGAAAACGCTGTGCGGCTGCCTTAGCGTGAGCCGGCCCGCGGTGACACTTCCAGCCGGCCGGGCTCGCAGACCGACACGATCCACGCACATCAACTGCCATAGGACATAAAATTTTATGACCGTTGTCATTTGTAAAACTTTACGATATGAACTAAAATTATGTTTTCTCATATTATACTAGGAACTCGATGGAACTCGTGAGTTGGCTACAATGAATTATTTATTTTCCAATTTAGTCTTGAAATTCATTATGCGATGCGTGTGCTGCTTTGTGTGCAAAGCGATGAATAAAGCATCGCAAATCACAAAGCGAATAATAAGCTCTTAAAAATGGTAAGTGACTGTTTGAGATTGCAATCACTCTCATTCAAACTATAATTTCGAGGCTACACACAATGTATGCGATGCGAATTGATGTGCGGCATAATGCGGACTTATTTGCAATGAATATCGTCAAACATGATACAGGTATATTTTGGATCGGCTAAACAGCGGTGTTTGAAAATCATTAGAATTAGCTTTTTGGCATGGTTTATTGAAAACTAATCTTGTTATTTATAAAAATATTGATAAGCAAAACAGTGTATTTGTCGCATGACATTTCACAAGTATTTGTTACTAGCTTTCCGCCCGAAGCTTCGCCCGCTTCGGTTATGAATTGCTTATGAAGGAATATTTTTGTTTTCCCTCGGGAATATAATTTTTTTCGGGATTAGAAGTACCCTATTACTTAAACCGGACTTCTAACTATACGTCTGAAAATTTTCAAAGCAATCGTTTCAGTAGTTTCGGCGTGAAAGCGGAACAAACAAACAAACTCACTTTCCCATTTATAATATTAGTAAGAAATACATTGTCAATTACAGTAACCGCCAAGTCAATTTTACATTACCTTGTACTAATCATTGTAGCCGGATGTTCTCGTAGTATTAACAAAACAATTATGTGTAAAGAGGGAAACTTGTACAGCAATTTCGTGTCATCATGATGAACTTGGCTTTGTCTTCGTCACCCATAAGAATATCAACTCCAGAAATGTATAAGAAGTCATGGTTTTTTTTCATTTCATTAACTTTTCTTGTTTCCTGATTCGAAAAACAATGTGACGATTCAGAGAGTAAAGAAGCTACCTTCAGGTGTGTGGGATTCTTGACTAAATGTCAATAACACACATAGGTACATAACAAAATGAATAGATTATACTTTTGAATTCCTAATACATCCATATGTATGACTTGTCAAGCACAATCTTGTATCGATACTTCAAACAACGAAATACCAGCACCCTAAATCGTGCATCAATATTCTTGTACAAACACTCTGCCTCTAGTAGGTACAGTGGTGCTTCAAATGAATATACTGCGAACAAACTTGACTTGGTCCCGTGTAGCTATCGATTGTCAAGAAATTCTGTGTATTTTGCTTTGGATGGACACACATAAGAGGTAACTTACTTTGACATATTGGGCTTCTACAGAAACGCATCAACTACAAGAGGCTTTTTCGACTTTGGCAGTTCAGCATGACTTTGAACCACTCAGCCATAGATATTAGACATCGAAGTGAACTATGAATCAAAGGTATATCCTGCTGAGGGAGTCTGAGGGAAACACAGCTTTATTCAAGTCAAATTCGATAATTTAAAATCTTAACTATCATACCGTAATGTGATTCTCTAGTAACATATAACAGGAATACTTGGACTTAAGATTTATTATGCAAGATGGGTCAAGCGTCACTGGTCCAGCCCAATAGAAGTGTGCAACTCATTTTGTCTTGGACCGTACGAAAACTTTCTCACACAGTGAGCGCATGCAAGTTGAATATATGACAACAATAACCGTGAATGTAAACATTGACTTCTCGGAATCAAAACCATCGAGTGAGTAATAGAGTTTACTGAGTTGAGAGCAAATAAAATAACAAAATGTAGAGGAGGTAGCAGCGGAGAAAACATTTGCAGCGCCCGGCTTCCTACACTCCAAGAGCACTGCACAGACATCTTATTCGAGAACGGAACTATCTACGTCGCTTGGACAATATAATGTATATTGTGCCCGTGAATTGCAATTCAACTGCAACTGTCTGTACTTAATCGGCACTGCAATCCAATCTTAGAGGGAACTAAACATCTACCTGCAAGATACCTCCTGGTTGGTGAATCGTTAGATTTCAGGTGGGCATCGAGTCTACCTCGAGTTACTAACGAGCGGTGTGCTCCGTTTACACCAGTTAAAATGTGAAATTCGTACGTTCTAAAAGGGGTTACTGAACTAAATGCTAACAAGAGCTAAAATTATTGACTAAAGTATTTTGTGCTCCTAGTTACATACGTACGTAGGTACTTGACATTTGTACTCCAACTCACAACATTTTATTAAATTAAAATTGATACATGAATATCTGCATTAAAAAAATATTAATATTAAATAAGGTAATGATGATGTAAGGTGGTGGTAACATGAAAAAAAAGCTTACTGAGGCATCCAAATTAACAAAAATAATCCTCTTGTCATGTATATGCATAACAGTAACTCTTGAAGGATAGCATCGTGATGAAACCCGCACACTACAAGGTATGTGAACACTATAACGGTGATGGGCTCACCGTCTGTCACGTTGGGTTAAATACGCTTGGTGAACCGTGGGCATATGCCTGCCGTGGGTAAGTGCCTGCCTACCCCGCTTTAGGATTAAAAGGCGTAAAGTTATCTCTTGTTTCTATACCTAAACGTAATCGGAGCACACATATTATGTACAAATTATACATTCTGGTGACGTTAATATGAAAAGATAAAACGACATATAGAAATCGGATCCCGTTCTGTCCCTTGCACTTTGTCTATGTGCTGCGCACTCGTTACTTCCACCCGGTGTTGTATCGCTGTTCGCCTTCTTTTTATCTAACTTTATTTACTCCCACTTACCTATATCGGATTTTCATTTCTCTGTTGCAACCGTGTGTTTATGTTAAGCATTTTATGGTTTGGATAATCTTGAAGCCCTCTCACTCTCCTGTATTACGTTTTGATACGTATTTCTTTCAAGACTTGTTGTTGAAAAATGCATTGTATGATATTGATATTAACTTCATGTTTTCAATGATATTTCTAATGCAGAGATTGATTTTCTGAGGAGGATAGTTTAAATCTATCTAATTTGACAGTTACCTACCTGTTACGGAATATACAGGTGATTTCGTGGTCATGAACCGGATCTTAAACAAAGTTTTTTTTTTTAAATATCTTGTATATACTACTATATCTCTATTGTCTATACATCTTTAGATGATCGCCATTTTTGGTTCTATTATTGCTTAGGTACACATACTTACTAAAAGTTAAACTAACGCGAATTAAGAGATATTCTTTATTGCATGACTATATACAAAGTAAACGACTTAAAAAAAAGAATAATGATCCTTTAAAAAAAATACACTTCACGCCTTTAATCCCAAAGAGGGGTAGGCAGAGGCACTTGCTAAAGCAAGTACCCACGGTTCACCAAGCGTATTTAACCCAACGTGACAGGGGGTGAGCCCATCGCCGTTATAGGGTTCACACACCTTGTGGTGTGCGGGTTTCATCACGATGTTGTCCTTCACCGTACGAGCGTTGCGTTGCGTACATAGGCTCCGAAAAAGAGTCCCATTGGTACACGTCCAGTAGCCGGACTCGAACCCGGGATCTCCCGGTTACAAGTCAAGTATCCGACCAACTGGACCGCAGACGCTCTTTCCTCCTTTTAATATCCTGCAAAACCTAATCCAATCCTGTCCTACTCTAATGCAATGGAATCAAATACCTAGTTTGCTCAAAACGAAACGTTTTCTTATTATTATAACTGACGAAGGAGTGGAGCTATTCCCTATTTTACGACAATTCTTCACCGACTGGGCGTTCATAAAGATTTTCTATACCATTGAGCATGACCCTCTGTCTCGAGATCACTCGCAGAATAATACAGGCTAAATACCGGGACACAGCGACGCGAAAAGGAAATATGACTATTCCATACTGTATAAAACAATGTGAGAATTCTGTTTAATTTCATTGTGGAGTATACCTGCTACCTACAAAGACATGTGTAAAATTGATCTGAGTTGAAAGTCCGAAAGAAATTGGCATGTGATTGACCATAATGGTCGATACTTTTTTATCAACAAATAAAATTGATCATCAGTGAGTCGCTCAGAGGGGTAGGCAGAGACAATCGTTCTTCACCTGCTACTATCCTGCCACACATCTTTTGCCTCTTATTTAATAATTTCACACACGCCTCATGCTTTTATCAAACTTTTAACACGCCCCGGCTTCAAAATGTCATTGATTTGATCAGTGAGCTTTCGGCGTAGTCTTTTCTTTACCGATATTACTCTTTACATTCTCTGAATATATTTCTTAAATATCTCTTCCACCTTTATATATGAATCAATCAATTCATTTTATCAGACATAATAAATTAATGACTGATTATACAGCGCTCACGTTAACTGTTCGTACAACATTTAAGTATATGCGAGTTCAACTCATGTTTCGTTTGGCTTACTTATTACTGCATTACATTCTGTAATGCAACCTGCATATGTGAATATTCCCTTAAATTCATGTCATATCACGTAGTATGTCGATGCAACAAAAACAGACACAGCTAATGAATTGAAAACGTGAACATAGCTAGCACGATTCAGTCGACCCCACTGATCTATTTGTGCTATGGTTTACAACCATTCGGTGAAGCTCGTGAATTTTATTTCCTCTTTTATATCACTTTGTCTAATCGTATTCTTGTAAATACTTGTGAGAACTATCACCAACGACATAATATACATAATACAATATATATAGATCAGTTAGATTAAATAATGATTTTATCGCGCCTGTTACATCAGCCTAGTTGAGTGATATAATGTAATGTACTTTGCTGTGTGATAGCTTTGATATATGGCCATTACACCTTAAAGTACCCAGCGTGATGTATAATTGTGTTTCCTCATGATTGTCCCTTGCATGTCGCAATGTCTTAATGCGCGTTAACATATCCTAGAATTATCGAATGTTAGGACTAAACCTGCGACCTATCCATCAGGAAACCGGCGGTGTAATATGAAACAGATATAAGTTTTTCGCAGTACGAAATACAAAGCTAGTTAAACGAACTGAGAGCACCACTGTACCTACGTTCGGCCAAGAAAGTCTTCTATCAGTTTCAAGAAGTCATCACTTCTTATGTGTCATTAAAACATCAATAAAGTAGAGTTGTTAAATTGTAACAAATGACATTTATACGAGTTTCAACCTTAGAGTGGTTGACCAGATTCTTGGCCGACTGTACATAAATAAAGGGTATCTGACATTCAACCCCTGTTGACCCCCGAACACCTTACATTGTCAAGAGCAACAATCAGAGCGCCGCGCGATATCACGAAGGCGTTATGTAAGGCCTTATTCACATTATACTGTTTATTGCGGATCAGCGTGGCGCGCCCATTTATAGGCGAAAACTACTGTCAATGCCTGGAATCGTACTAATAATATAAACGCGAAACATTAGATAACAGAATGAAATGAGGATAACACAGCCGGGGTACATTTAGTAAAATAATGTTGTAATAATATATATGTAATAATCAATTACCTGGTTCTTTACCTTACGGCTATAATATTAATCCAGATGAAGGTAGTGGCACTTGCTGTATAATAACCGACATTTTCAACAAGTTTGAAACCGGACAACTATATATGCCATGGTACCTTTCCAATAAAAATTAAAACACGAGTTCGCAAAAACAATACAAAATTAATATTTCAAAAGGATAAAAAGATTAATTGGAACTCACCATATTCGAAAGGCAAAATAATAATAAAAAGGCGGAATAGACTAATAATTGATAGCCTACAACCGGTCATACGTATTATTCTTAATATTATTGCTGGTTTTTCGCTTTCACGAGTAGAATAATGTTTGGTCTTTTTTATAGGTCCTTTTCGGCACTATACTTTCATTAACGTTACAAATTATGTTACTAGTATATCGCTTTATTTATTTTTCAAAGTAGTTCCATGCTGTTAAATTATGCACATATTTATAAAGCTTTGAAATTTATTTTGAATCATCGTTGCAAAAATTTATACAAACTCTATTCAAACTTAGTTTTATCTTGGTTTGAGTCCTGATTTAATATAGAAAAAGGACTGTTCACAAATACATGTTTTGCATAAGCAATAAGAGCATGAATCCTTTTATTTTGAACGTAGACGAAATACCTTCTAATACCAAAAACAGTACCAACACGAAAACAATTACGTCTACAGTAAAATTCCCATTTCCGCGTTCCGTTGTGTGCTATTCACATTTGATTTATTATTTAAAAGCAATTGTGCTTTCAGCTCGTAAAGTCGGCGGGATCTGTATGTGCCGGGCCTTGTGTATCGCGCTTCGAGCGTCACGCACGGGTTGACTCACGTACTGTGTCAGTCAGGTATCATGCGATAGTTTTAATATCTCGCATGCAAGGGTAACCCTGCCACTGTAAGGGTACTTTGAAAAGTGTACGATAAGGAGCTATTTAAATTCAAATAGTGGGTATGAATTCAAATGTTCCGTGCAATTTATTATTCTGAAGTGTAAATAGTAGGTACGTTTTTTTATATCGTTAGTGAAACCTTAGAGTGAGATTTATAAAGCATGCTTTTACTTAGCAAAGTAAAGTATCTTATGCAACATTGTGACACATTTTTGACAAAAGTATTTGCCACACACCTATATGTTACTTATGCATAGAATATGACAGATCTTGAACAAGATTTTGCTAAGCCTGAATTCGTGTTATAAATGTCAACGTTAATGTACCTAATTGCTTATTTTAAAAAAAATGCGTTGGAGCGGTAGGTTCGGTTACAGGGTATAATGGTCGTACATAGTTAAATATCATTAAAAGGGTTGAATACACATGTTAAGCTTTTTCAGTCACCGTGATTTGTGGAGTCACCACCACTCATTAATAATGGTTCAGGGGGCCATTCTCCTGCTCTTTCATAGTTGCATCGCTCTGGCATCAATGCATCAAATGTCGTGATTTTCTGGTTTCGTTGCCTCATACTGTCATTTCTTTAAAGCAGCGATGACCATCGTCTGTCGCTGCAAGGCCTGATCAATCTACGAGAGTAATTACATTAAAATTACATTTGTGGTTCATTAATGCCCATCTGGTGCCTTTGTCCGAGTGATGGACAAGACTCACCCACAACCTACTCTGTCTGGAAATATGGTGACATACAAATAGACAATGAGTTCATGATGATAATTCAAAATCGTCATTGTAACAATTCCGGGAATTGCTCTTATTACATCAAACTTGTCAGTAAAAGATCGTTATTTGAGCTTTATTCAAAGCTCGCTCGTTTTCCGGCATAGGTTTTTGTCGTTAATTATCGCGCACTATCTAATTGATACCTATTAAAAAAGTAGATACATAAGATTTGTTTTAAAAGTTAGTAAACACACAAAGTAGTGTACCTAAGAAAAAGTCGTTAATTGTATACCGCATTATCGAATGAGTTTTGTGTTTAACTAAGAGCTTGATAATTATTGTGTAGGTATCGAGGCAATAACCATAATAAAATACCAGCCTCGTGTACGAAGAGCGGAATTAAAATAGGAGGCCCGCTTTACGTTTCCAACTTTCAATTAATTTGTTAATGAAACTTGTTTGAAGTAGTAAATCGTCATAAAAATTTACATAAAGACATTCACAGATCTTTGCCGCTGACATATTTTTATAAACATTTGTTCAACCTACTGACTACGTGTTTATTTTTTTCATTCGACACTCGCTGGCATTTCATGTTTTTATATTTTATTACGTGACACGAATAAAACTGACGGTAACTTGCAATATATTAATGCTGAAACCGGCATAATTTCATAGTAAGCACGCGCCCGTAATTATTGGTAAGAGAATGCACCTATCAACGTACTCCAATTAAAAGTTCGCTGTGTTTACTGATTTCATTCTATATATACATACCGACTTACCTGCATCAATACCGCATAAATGCCGGTCCATAGTTAGTCGCACACGGCACAAAACCTTTCGGGACAGCCTCACAGTGGGTTTAGATAAACAAATAACAAATGTAACCATAATAATAAACAAGTACGAATCCCGGCTATCTCTCTTATTTACTTTTTACTCTATGTATTTTAAGAAGTACTTCTAGTATAAATAATTTTACCATCATCAATATACCTTGTGTGCAAACAGTGAAAAAAGTTATTCTTAATTTGTCCTGTCCAGAATATTAATGCTTAATATGAATATTCACGGCTTCGGTAGTAAATATTTTATGGATAAAGAAGAAAAAAAGCTTGAAGAAGCAGCATAGTTGTCACTCAGTCAACCACATATTTTCACACATACCTAACAACCTGCTTTGAAATTAATTCGATATTTAAGTATACAAATCTCGATCAATCAAATCTGTATGACATAAATATTAATTAGGCAATAACCGAATAGGTATCCTGATTGGGCAACGAGTCCCCGGGGTGTCGGAGCCTTCAGATAAACCCTGTTAGTTTATGAAGGTCAACCGGTGAACTTCTTGAGCTTTTCCGCGAAGGAAACTCTTAGGGCAGCGGTGCAAGAATCGACTGACTGGAAAATCGCCTAGCACTGGATATTGGTAAAGTCAACTTGAGTTAGGAACTTTCAAAGGGAAGCGTAATAGGTAGTTATTCCTTTACGGCATAGTTCACTTTAACAGTGAGTTCTCAGCGAAACTTCCGATAGCAATCTTGAACGGGATAATTGTATAACTGGCGTAATAATACGTAGTAGGAGAGGCAAAGTTTTGCCTATTAAAAAAAACATAATTTATGTTTAAAACGCCATATTAGGCAGCTACGTGCTCAGGCATCTATCTAAATTATAAATTGCAATTACACTAAGAACAATAGAACATCCATCTCCAATCTTGATCCTTTATCACAACCCACACTCTGAACGTTCAATATATTTATTGCATTCCACAATGGTGATACAGGCCTCATTACTGATTTTTGATAAATAGAAGCAATTGCAAATAGAAAAAAAGTAGTTCACGATTAACAAACACCCATTAATTCTCCTAAGACGTTACAGAGCGTCATGGCTGCCTCAAGATTAATCGTAATCGTATAGACGATGGATTACAACTGTAGCAATGGCAGGCCATCGCTATCGTGGTGTTACCGCGTCGGACACCGGTTTCCATATTGAAAACGATGATGAGCAATATTTGTTATGGATGTTATACAGCCAGTGGGTAATAGAAATTCGTAGTCATACACGCGAGGCGCGAGTAATAAAATTGAAGCAGTCTAATAGATTGGACTGATCCGTCACGATTGGTCACGGAAGTACCGCGAGGCGGACCACACTGGTTGCTAAACTGTAGGTATATTGTTATAGTCTGCTTTTGAAATTCAGATACAATTTTTGTATTGTATTTTAAACGACTTAAGCCATACTACATAGATTTTATTTTTATAGGTGCAGAAAAATGCTTGAACAGAGATAAGCCATTAAGAAGAACGTATTTGAGATAGTAAATATATCATGAATCACACACATAATTGAAAAAACACACACGTACAGTAGGTAAATAGAGACTCGGCTTTATTTATCTACTCTGCTTTGTAACTGACTCGGCTTTTGTTGCGAAATACTTACACAACAAATATTGTAAAACAGCGACAAATATTGTATAAACGAATAATAAAATAATATTAGTAGGACACAATTATTTTTAGACTAGTTGTACAACCACTGGTATCTGTCACTTTTACTGGCACCCTTTTGTCGGCAGCAGCGGCGGCGCTGCGCAAGCGTCGCTGCCTCACCGCCGTCGTCGTCCCCGTGTGTCCCTACAATAAGCCTCACAAAACTACACCCTACGACCATAACAATACGGAGGAACCAATTTCAAGAGAGCTATTACTATTACACTACAAACGGAACTACGGGACGCATGGATAATTACAGAATTTGTTCGGGCTCCGGAACGGTCACCTGTGACAGCTTTCCCACGACATGAGCTTTATTGTAATTGACATTAATTTATGAAAAGCTTTATTTGTTTCTTTATGTTTTATTAAGGACAGCAATTTTTTACGCCGATTTGCGTGAACCCACTCATGCGTTGTGTACCTCTAAACACACATGCTGCGGTTGCCATTTCCTAGTACAAACAAAAGGAAGGTAGAATTATCTTTTATTTTTTTATCAGATACTCAAGAGAAGTAACACTTGAATACAGTATTCGTAGTTAGTAACTTGCTCAAGTAGTGTGAAGACGAAACTCAGCCCCGCATATAATGTACAGCGTTCTTTCAGGAGGTTATGCAGAGGTTGTGCACATATCACGGTAATGGTTTCCTGCTTCCTAGATGCGACACAATGGAGGTTTCATATCACGAAAATTGTAGCGTTCTCCAAATAGAATGCATCTTTCGGCGCCGAAATATCCCGTGCCAGAGGTGCGTCTGGCTTCCGGCGATCTTTTTTTTTTTCGTCGAGACGAATTATTTTTTTTCTCGTCGGGGACTGCCACCCCATTTGGAGATTCGTAGGCGGAGTAATGCTTTCTGATTGAAAGATTTGAGAAACTTTTGTCGATAGTTTATCTTAATGCATCTCTCGTGTACGAAAATGTATTTTTATCTCGATCCAAATACATATTATAATATCATTCGTTTCAAGTTAAAATAAACGAAATGATATATAAGTACGAACGTTTCAAGCTGTATATCATTCAGATATAGAGAATCGTGGAACATCGTGGTAGTTATACAGTAGGTACCTAGCTGTACAGTAGCGATATCATCACAAACCGCTTTCTCTGCTCCTTTTATGTTACTTCAAAGTGACAGAGAGTAGTTAGAGTGGCGGGAAGTCAGGGTCGCAAGTCGTGATCCCTGTGAAATCGCTCGGTCACCCAAATTAATCTTTTCTCTTCTCTTTTGCGTCGGAAACAAAATAAGAGCGAAGGTGCCGCAGTCTAAACATTTTACTAGAACTGAGAGTCCATCATTATACTAGTTTGAATTTTTGTTGCGAAACCCGGAAGGCGGATGAAACTTATGTGTCAAAGTAGGGGTAGTCTTTATTATCTCCCACGCTACTCTGTACTAGGTACTTTAAAGTTGAGTCGGGGTCTCGGTACTGAGAAACTTAGGCTAATATAAAAAAATAAAATGGTAGGAAGTAGCTAATCTGCGCGCAAATGGAAAAA
>SJJU01001698.1:0-54960 GCA_012932125.1 Conopomorpha cramerella | reverse complement strand
GCAAGTTTTGTATCTTTTATGTTAAGGTTCAATTTCATAAAATGACACATTTTGTTTTGTGTCACTTTTGTTCTTACTGTGCGAATATGAATGCTCGCTGACAACGTTACATTAAACGCATAACCAGTCTGCACACACCTTTACGTGCATAGTGGTGTTGTAAATGGCCTCAGCTAGCTTTGAAGTGATTACTACAGCTTCAATCCTAGCGCGGTCAGTAATTGGATGGGTAACGTTATGAAGTGGTCAAGAATTGGAAGGTTTCTGTGCTTAGGAAGTCACGTTTATTGTGGATCTCCGTTACTATGTCATTCAAATGTGTATGAAAATGGACAAAATTATGAATCCATAGTGATATTAACCCTAAGATGACTTTCTCTTGAATCTTTCTCAAAACTTTAATCCTTCTCAGATTAATTTTATTGTCTGACTCTAATAGTACGTGTCAAAAGAGACAAATTGATCTGCCTCAAGTATTACTTATGCATTGATTTTTCATTCGGCATAGTACGGTCGGCCAAGAAAATGGTCTATCAGTTTCGATAACACTTCCTGTGTCACTAAAACATCAATAAGGTAGAGTTGTTATATTGTGACAAGTGAACAATGAACCTTAATGTTTAATGACATTCATATGATTTTCAACCTTAGGGTGGTAGAGCAGATTCTTGGCCGACTGTACGTGGTACGGGGGATTCTGAGACGTGGTTTTTACAGTTCTACTTCAGTGTACATTGCATTTTCGACTGGTAACACTGTTCTTCAGCTACTTGTACAAGTATTCAAGGTAATTTGAGCTCCAAAAATGAGGGATTTCTTACTTGCTAGAGCTTATTTTACTTTGGCTCTATACAGACACTGTTTTCGACAGCGCACGTGAAGTTCGTACATATTTGAACGGACTAGCTTTTGTGAATACTGACGCATAAAGGAAAGCTTAGTAAATCATGGATCAAGTAATACTGGTTTTGTATATAGCCAGACCTAAGTAAGTTAATAGGCTACTTCGCAGATTTCTCTAGCGAGGTACAAATTCGTATTTATAAAGTTTGTCCGCCCTCTAGTTCCTTCTTTTGCTGCCGACCAGCTCTGTTAGTGAAGTTGGGGTTTTCACAACAAACGTGCATGATTAGTTTGGAATTCCGGTGTTGTAACAATAATATTAGTGGATAACTCAATATTGTTCACCGTGTACATAGACGCAAATATAATCAAAATATCGATGGGCTCACCCCCTGTCACGTTGGGTTAAATGCGCTTGGTGAACCGTGGGCATTTGCAAGCAAGCAAGTGCCTCTGCCTACCACGCTTTGGGATTAAAAGGCGTGAAGTGTATTTATTTTTTATTAATTTTATAATAGAAAATAAGCTCGAGCGTACCTTTGTTATTTTACTCGAGTTTTCGACGCAAATCTCTACAGATCTTCATTTGTCACGGTCCTGACAAACTCTTTTCGCTTCATCTACACACATTAAAAGTGTCTAGGGATCAAGATAAATTTTAGCACCTTAGAACCACTTGTACCTATTGGAAGAAAGGCAAAAGGTTTCAATCCTAAAACCCACAAGATATGCATACGAAAAATCATTAAAAAAACGGTGAAAAAGTTTCGAAGGAGTATGGTAACTATGTGACACGAGAATTTTACATAATAAGATTTTCCCGACATAACTTAGTCAATTATTGTCACCTTAGTGGAGAGTACATTAAGTGAAATTGATCGTTGGTGAAACGCGGGCGTCCCGAGTAAGTGCATGAACACTGTCAAAGTGGTTCCTTTGTGAAATAATCAACTTACATGCAGGGTTCCGACGTCCGGAGTCTTCTGGGGCGGTCGTTGGCGCGAGTCAAAGCCACATACTACAGCGGAGCGTTGGCTGATGCGGCTAAAGCTACTGGTGAACATTTTTATGTACTCTTAAATAATAATGTAGTGTAACACGAACAAAAAAAAATGTGTGCGTGTACTAGTGTACTAGTGTACACACGTAAGAAGTGAAACTTTTTTATGGCCTTATTTTTCGCAAAATGATCTACATGCAACTTTCCCGAAATTGGTTAAATAAAGTTTAAACAAAAGGATTTTATTATCATAGACGTCATGAATACAATATAATACAATTATTTCACTTTAACTTTTATACATTGACCGATAGTTACAATCAGAACCTGAGGTTAACCATAAATATCTTAAATTTAAAAAAAGATGGCGCGTAACGGAAAAAATGTGACGCGTAACCGAAAAATGTGACGGTATTTTTTTTTCCAACGCCGATAAAGAAGTTTCACTTCAAAAAATGTACTGTATATTTTTTAGACTCGAAGTCGGTATACTTCAAAGTACGTTGTTTTGGGAATAAGTTGAGTTTAAAGTTAATATCCGTGTGGGTGATGCTAGGAACACTCACGGACCGTCCTTGTTAGTTGTTTTCAATAAGAACTCTTCTTTCGGTCTGATATGACAACTACATTATTGACAACTTCTTAAATCTATACCGGGTGACTTTGGGGTCATGATCCGGAACAAATGTATCTTACTTATCAAATGATAGCGCTTTAATGCTGTAATAATGCTATAATGCTAATGGTACTTATTTTCTCGAACAAAGTTTTTTTTGTTATAAATGTTTCTGTGACCATTACTTTGTTGGAAATATTCGGTTAAAAACGATACATTTTAAGAAATTTTAAATTTTTCAGGCACAAAAACAACTATACTGTTGGAATCGCTCAGTTTTCTGAGTTATAAAATGTTGGTCCGAATCATGACCCAGAAGTCAGCATGTATTTACAAATCATAAAAAGAACACTATATACCTATTTGTATATTATAGTGCACTATCGGCAACAATCCGTAATCAATGGAACTAACATTGCGTTGTTATCTCAATGTTAGCTAAATGATAATTATGTTAAAAGCGTTTTTAAAGGAAATGAGCGTCCGTTGTTTGTGTTTATAAGGCCCTAAGATAATAGAAGACACTCAAGTAACGATAAATTCATTGACATAGGTATGTATCAATCTTAATTTTATGCTATGGCATGATTGAGTGGGTTTGGGTCGGGATTTTGTTGGTTTCTCATTTAATTATTAAAGTGAAACTTTTATGCCATCTTCTCAAACTTTTTCGTGTGTGTGTTGCATGACGCGTGACGGTCGGCCGCGGAGTAGGGATAAAGATGGTGGCGTCTATAGTTCGCAGCAGCTGACCGTGTAGTGTCTTTAATGTGAAATAAAAGTTTCACTTTTACCGTGGTTTCGTAAAACCACATAAATTTTTTATTTATTTTTCCATAAATACCTAGCTCACTTGACAGGTTGAACCTAATCTAGCCCTGCAGTTCCGGGTGTTAGAATAGGGCTGCGGTTCTCCCTGGCCTGTCGTACAAGGCGACTAAAAGGGCCCGGGGGTCGGTCGCGCGCACATCGGAGGCCTGCGCGCGAGTTCAACCGACCCCCACCGAGGGCGACGGTGCCACGTGAATTCAGCATCGTCGCCTCACGTCGAGGTGTGAGCGGGGAGGACCACAAGTCCGTCCCCGCAGGGTAGAGGGCCCGCTTAACATCCTGCAGCGGGCCCTGCGCGGCCGGTGCTCCCCTGGATGTCGTACTCTTCAGGGTGTTTCGGGAGCACCGGCTCTTTCGCGCGTAGAAGTTTTTACCACCGTGGTGAGACCACTAAAAACCGGGGGGTTTTTAGTGGTCTCACCACATACCTTCGTCGTCTCCCCTGCAGACGACGAGGAATCCGAAGGGATTCTCACCTCGTCAAAAAAAAAAGAAGAAAAACGTTGAACCTAATTCGTCAGGTACACACTTACACATAAAGACAACAAACATAAACAACTTCGGCTAGGTACTAAGTATGTCGAAACTGTACCAAATTTAAATGGGACCGATTCATCCAATCAAAAGTTTTCTGATGAACAACCGTCGTGAATAAAAAACCGTCGAATGGCGAAATTTCTTTGACGTTTTTTTGAGCGGAAAACTGTCATTACTGTCATACTTTCCAAACTTATTAGTTGTTTTCAATAAAAACTCTTGTTTCGGTCTGATATGTCATTTATTGACAACTTCTTAAATCTATAGGGGGTGACTTTGGGGTCATGATCCGGAACAAATGTATCTTACTTATCAACATTTTAATGCTATAATAATGCTATAATGCTAATGGTACATCTTTTCTTGAACAAAGTTTTTTTTGTTATAAATGTTTGTTTGAATGAAATGTTTTGTCGAATGGCGAATTTTCTTTGACGTTTTTTTTTGACATATTTTCGAGCGGAAAACTGTCATTACTGTCACAAAGTTTGAAAGTAATTACAGTTCTCCGCCCGAAAATCTGTTAGGAAAAAGTCAAAGTAAATTCCCACTGAGAACTTCCACCATTTTTTGTCAGATTCTTCAATTTCAAATTCAGAGAATGTTGAAGTTTTCCATATAACTGATATCAATAGTGGTACAGAGCCATTTGACGTTTACAATACTACGCCACCACAAACGCATACCTTATTAGCAGTAATGACGTTGCAAAATGTTTTGAACATGCAACAATTTCACACGATAAATTTTCAAATCCGCCGCTTAGTGCATTTTAGACGCAGACACGTTCAATATCGTTTGATGATGATTTCCAAATGGATACATCGTTTCGTATTGAAAAGGCATTTGCTTATTATTTATAGCTCTTTGCTAAATACATACATACATACACTTCACGCCTGTCTCCCAGAGGGGTAGGCAGAGACTACAGATCTCCATTTGTCACGGTCCTGACATACCCCTTTCGCTTCGTCTACATTCATACATCTTTTCATACATGATCAAATCATTTCAATCTTTGCCCCAACGGCCATAACGTAAACAGTCTTTATTATAATATCTTGTCAAAATAATCGAAAATAGTAGTCAAAAGTGAATTTTGGAGCGCGACAGCTGGTGCATTGTGTTCAGTGAGTGACCTGCTTTGTGTTTGAAATCACTGCTTCATGAAATAACGAAGATTAATAAAGAAATCAGTGAAATAAGATATTGTACGCGCAAACAACATCGGTACCGCAACTACCGCATAATTTTTGTTAATACTCTCGACGCAGGCGATTCGCGCGGTTGCGCTCTTGCAGGACGGGTCATTTTTGCGCGCGGACTACCAGCAGTGACCGGTCGTCATACATCGGCGTCATTGGACAAAGAATAAACAACGTTTGCGCGGGCGAGTAACATTCACATCTGAGCTGTCTCACTGAGTCAACTTCTTCATATTAGCAGATTTTAATAAACTTTGCTATGTCTAAAGCCAAAGTAAAGTGTGACGGGTGTGTTACCTTGGTGGGTGAACAAAATACGGTTCGATGTGCTGATTCGACATGCGCAAAAATATACTGTTTTTTGTGTATACCTGCTGCAAAAACAGCTGACAAAAGGATATGGGAATGCCTGCAATGTGAGGCAAAAAAGAAGAGGAGAGGTGATAATAGTTCCACCCCGGTATCATCAAATGCGAACATAACCGTGAGAAAGGCTATGCAACCAAGTGGCGGGAGTGAAATGAAAGAGTTAACGAACGAAATAAGGCTCCTAACGAAGGAAATCTCTGACATGAAGAGCAAGTTGGAAGAAGCCACACTATCCCTGAAGCGGTGCCACGAACGCCTCGACGAGCTGTCATCTGAATGCAATAGCAACGAAAAGCGTATAACCAAACTTGAGCTGAAACACAACGAAGTCATTGAATTAAAACAGACGGTATCCAACCTCAAAGCAGAAATGAACTCGCAAGCCCAGACCTACCTGCGTAATGAAATCGAAATCCAGGGTATTTCAGAGCAGTCTAATGAAAATCTACACCACACAGTCCTGGTTGCCGCGCGGAAAATCGGTGCTGCGCTCGATGACGCTGACATCGACTGGGTGACGAGAGTGGGGAAACGACCTAAACCGCTTTCTGAAGAGCTCACAAAAGACTCAGAATCCACATTTCCACGACCCGTAATCGTGCGTTTAATTCGACGATCAAAACGTGACCACGTTTTGTCCTGTGCAAGAACACGAAGAAACCTCACAACTGGCGATCTGGAACTACCGGGAGAAAATCGGCGAATTTTCTTCAATGAAAGGCTCACGCGTGATAACAGATTGCTTTTTCGCGAGGCCAGGAACAGAGCTAAGCTGTACGGCTACCCTCCCAGCTTCTGCAGTTACGGGTCAATTTATGTCCGAGGAAAAGAAGGCAAATCGGGATCGATCATTCGTTGTATGGCTGATCTTGATACTTTTTTTGGGAAAATTATCGTACCTTCTTCAAATTATTAATGTTTTCCACTACATGTAAGTTTTTTCTGTTCAATTTTTTTCATAATATGTGTATCTTTAATATAAATGTCAGTGTTCTAGAAAATGCCAAACTATGCATCAGATTAACTGTAATTAAATACTCGTGCTACTTGCTCGTGTTAAAAATTCATAAATGCTCTTTAATATCTTTTTTAATTTGTACCGTATCAATCCAATCATGGCACTCTAAATACTATTATAATATCAAAAACTTTACTTTTTCTTTCATAAATGGATGACAAGATAATAGAATTTATAGATTCTCTCCAATTAGAGTGCCATGAAGTTAACGAAATAGAGCATTGTGACCACATTATTTCTCCTAAATATAATTTTAATATTTTTACTTTGAACATTAGAAGCATATGCAAAAATTTTGATTCATTATGTGTCTTACTAAGACGAGCGAAAACAGTGTATGATGTCATCTGCTTAACAGAGTGCCGAATAGATGATTCTAGCGTTATCCCGCAACTATCAGATTACCAGGTACACCGCACAAACAATTATATCAATCAGAATGGGGGAGTTGTAGTCTACGTGCACAGAAAGTGGTCAGTGGAAGTATTTGAACCTACTTTCGAGGAGGCGAACTGTTTACATGTTACTATCGCTAAAAAGATATCCTTGCTGGCAATATATAGGTCGCCTTCATTTGCAAACACCGACAAGTTCTTTACATCTTTGGACGAGAACCTCACAACGCTATCTGAAAAAACACATGTTATTGTTACTGGAGACATTAACATAAATATTTCGCATTCGAACTTGGACGACAAATGCTCGCAATACCTTTGCCTTGCAGCTGAACACGGCCTTTTGCCCGCTATTGCAAAACCTACTAGGGGTGCCGCTACATTAGATCACTTTTTTGTTCGAACAAATGTACCAGCAGCAGGACTCGTCTGTCATGCAGATGTAACGGACCATGACATAATAATGCTAAGCCTGAAAATGGACAGCGCCCCAAATAGACCAAGCAGATTTAAGATTAAAAGAAACGTCCAGGCTATAGCTCAGGACCTGTCTGAAATATCTTGGGATGAACTACTGGATACATCAGACGTCAACAGTGCTGCAAGCGTTTTCCATGAGACCTTGTCCGAAATTATTACCAAACACAGCAAACACATCAAAGTGAGTAGGTCAAAATTTAATCTGAAGCCGTGGATTACCCCTGGTCTAATGCGCTGCATGAAACATCGTGATAGGCTACACATGGTCACCAGAGCGCATCCTAATGATGAAATGGCAAAACTGATATACTCCAGATATCGCAACTTTTTCTCGGATATATTAAGGAAAGTAAAACTTAGGTATGATAAAAATCTTATGGCAGATAACTCAGCAAATCCTAAGAGACTTTGGAAGTCTATATCCGAGATTTGTAATCTGAAGCCGAAAAATAATGAAGCAAACGAACTTCTGTCTGTAGATGGAGCAAAGGACAAACATGATTCACTAAACCTGTGCAACGAGTATTTTGCAAATGTGGGGCGAACACTTGCTGACAAAATCATCAATAAAACTTCACAGTCAAGCGTTACTCCCAAACAGCTACAGCATAAAAAGGCTGCACCACTCCAGTCATTTTTTATGCACCCTACAGATCCTGGAGAAATTGAATCTCTCATTGCAGGTTTACAAAATGACAAAGCACCTGGAATAGATAATCTAAACAATTGTCTATTAAAGGAACTAAAAAGTCACCTTATAAAACCCTTGAGCATAATATTCAACATGAGTATCTCAAGTGGCGTATTCCCTGACATCTGGAAGTTAGCTGTTGTGTGTCCTATATATAAAGATGGTCCCAAAAACTCACCAGGAAACTATAGACCGATATCACTGTTAAGCTCATTCTCTAAATTATTAGAAAAAGTTGTGAATAAGCGTCTTGTTCACTACCTGGAATCAAACAAGCTTATATCGAATAAGCAGTTTGGTTTTAGACAGGGAAAGTGCACAGAAGATGCGATCAATCTTTTGACAACAAGGGTGGCTTCTTCTTTGGATGAGGGACTTAGTTGCGTAGGCATCTTTCTTGATCTGGCAAAGGCATTCGACACTGTTTCTGTAAAATTATTACTAAGCAAACTCAGTGACGTTGGAATTCGAGGTACAGTCAAGAAATGGTTTGAGAGTTACCTCACTAACCGGAAACAGTGCCTAAGAGTGTGTCAGGAAACTAGTGATCCAAAAACAGTTACTTTCGGAGTCCCCCAAGGAAGTATTCTTGGCCCTACGCTCTTCATACTGTATATGAATGACATTCATGATCTCCCTCTAAAACACACCAATGTAATTTGCTATGCAGATGATACGGCAATTCTAATAACTGGACCTAAATGGGAAACTGCATTTCTGAGAGCCGAGCAAAGTTTAAATTTGGTTCACAGCTGGCTAGAGCAGAATTTGCTTACACTGAACGTCCAAAAAACAAAGTATATTTGTTTCCATAAAACTCAAGCCTCGCGGCCCCCGTCCTCAGCATCACTTCGAGTTCACACCTGCAACGACTTTTCACAATGCCAGTGTCGGCGGCTAGATCAAGTGAATGTGATCAAGTACCTGGGAGTGTTTATAGACCAAAATCTAAATTTTGAAGAACATATTTGTACTCTTACGTCACGTGTACGAAGATGCGCCAGCATAATGAAGAACCTCCGCAATATTCTTGAGCTTAGAACTCTAAAAATTGTGTACTTTGCGCTGTGTCAATCGCTCCTAACCTACTGCATATCAGTTTGGGGAAGCGCCGCGAAAACCAGGCTTATTCACGTGGAGAGAGCCCAACGGTGTGTCCTCAAAACTATGCTGAAAAAACCTCGAAGATTCCCAACAGTTTCTGTTTATCGTTTGAGTGATGTTCTTGGGGTACGCAAATTGTTTGTTCTGAAAGCTGTGACGAAAATGCACAAAGCTGTCTTGACGTCAAGCAAACCAATGGAGCAAAAGCGCACTTTCAGACTGAGACTTCCCACAATATCGACTTCATTTGCAAAACGTTTTGATCCATTTATTTCAACGCTTATCTACAATAAAGTGGTTAAATACTGTGCAGTTCAACATTGCAATATGAAGGAACTAAAACATACTGTTTCGGCTTGGTTAAAGACACAAACGTATGAGCAAACAGAACTATTAGTACAAACCCTATCATAGTGTTCAAAGTAAATAAACTTTCACTATATATAATTAATTTTACATACATGAAACCTTTTAAATATTACTGTGTATTCAAATTAACTCTTACCATGCATTTAGACTTTTTATTGAAGTATACCGATTTAATTTATTTGTTTTTGAAATTTTTATTTTTATTATTGTTAAGAATAAATCATGTCCGGGCTTTCATAAATAATACTGTGTATTTCTCAGCCGAAGGGGATCTCACGATACAGGCCTAGCCTAGTGTGAGGTCCACTTTACTAATGTGTACCTATTATGCAAGGGATGTATGCCCTGACAACGATACCCTTTATGTATATTGCCATAATGTTAAATAATTTACTGTCTTGTTTTGTGTATACTAAAATAAACATTTTTTATTTTATTTTTATTTTTTTTAAATACTTGACAAAAATTTTGGGTCAGCGCGAACGCATTTAGAGGCTCTATTTCCCGATTCAAAACGTATTTAGCAGTTCTTTCGGGTTGGATGCACGTGGTGCTCGTCTCGGTGACGGCGGCGGCGGCAGCGCGGACGCATCTCGCAGCACCTTGCCGCCACCACCTCCATCTGATAGCGCGGTCCCGTTGCCGCGATGGCCGCTCTCCCAGCCCTCACGTCCACATCACTACCTCACATCGCCGATTATCTCTCTATTTATTACAAGAGTAAACACCCGGGAATGTCTCAATCTACGCTATAACACACTTTACTGACCATCCCCGGAGTTTTTATGTCGTTAGTGCCTAGGTTAGTACTTAAAGTGGTAGAGAATATGGTCTGCAAAACGGCGACGTGAGAACTAAGTCGTTCGGATCGAATATTTCCACCATGTATGTACCTACTAGATGAATCGCGTACGAGATCGGCAGATTCTTATAGTTATTTATATAGCCACTGTAAAAATATTTGTTTAATCTACGTATGTATAGAAAAACGTCACAATTTCTATATCGGATCAGTTCTAGGTTAACTGAGCTTTCTAACAAAATCTGCATTCTCACTTTTTTGTGCTACGTTGCCATGGACAAGTTATTTATAACACATATAGAGTAATAAATGTTATAGTTACAACAGCCAGGTCGAACACCAGGTTTGCTCGTTTATTCTGAAAAACATTGCATGCGTGCTTACCAGATTAACCTCACTTAAACAATGGAAATTGCTTATAATAAGCTATTCTAACAACAAGCTTCAAGATGAATTCCTGGAGGCGATATCCGAAAGCTTTCCCATAATATTCTCTCAAGGTTTTCTGATATTGTGTTACTGTAAAAGTGTCAGTCATTTTGCCCATGTTTAGCTTACAATACTTCCTATACCTACACAATAAACCTTATGCAAACACGTGCGCAATATTATATCAATTGTTTTATGACTTAAGAAAATATGTGAGCCCATTAAATAAAACATTATAGAATTATACAGCTGCGCAACTGTAACAAATCGCGACATGAAAATGTCTATTGAACGATGTAGCAGTGTGTAGGTCTTGTATCGCGGAAGACGACGTTGACTTTTCCAAACCTAATGTACGAAGGTCAGTCACTAAACAATATTTTCTCAATATAGATCTCGTATAGAACGAACATTCATTGTCGAAATATTACCTATTTTAATCGACGTTGGCCACAGATGACGCTCCTTACCAACATTTTGATTCTGATGGTTACGTTTTTGATTGATGCCAGATTTTGGTTTTAACAGATTGTGTTTTTAAAAGTACCGAGTTCTCAATTCGTCGGTACTTTTTTAGTGTTACCTTTGAGATGCTGATGACTGGGTGAAACGATTTCGATGATTCTTTTTTTGTTTGAAAGCTGCTGCTTCCCGTTTGGTCCCATTTGAATTTGTTCTGATGTTAATGAAAAAACCAGAAATCTGTAAAATGTTACTAGTGAAAGTCGGTTATTTTCTTTAGAGTTATTTATACTTCTGTCTTATTTTGCTGCGGCGGAGGTCCTTTTTCCTGGTATCAATAAGTTAGTGGTAGATGGACTCATTTTTGTCTCTGCCTTGCCCATTCGATCGAGAGGTGTCTGTAAAATTATCACTACACTCGTATATAATATTTTGTCTTGTACTGAAATTGAAGTAGGTACGTATAATATAAATACTAGGAACACGTAAATGGAATAAAACAATGGGTATGTGAGGCGATTACTCTGTTTTCCATTGAAAGGTTAAAGGCAGATAATTAAAAGTACCTACTTACTTACATTTTTTTCTTCTTCGGAGTATATGTATCTATATAGGAGATGTTTACTCAAGAATATCAAAAATATTTAGAGTATTAAGCAACTGTTGAATCTAAAGTGAGTGAAAATACTCCGTAATGTGAATCTAGAGTTACTCACGATGAGTTACAAAGGTTACTTTTTTGCCAATTAATAAATAGCTGATTTTTTCAACTAAAATGAATCTTACTTATATATTCGTGTACAATTATTATAACCGAAAAGAAAAATCGTTTACACGGAAACTTTTACGACGGCTGTTATCGCATGCAAAATTTGCCGAAACTCGAGAGTCCGTTGGTGGCGGTCGTCATCATGTTAATAATAATTAAAAAGAAAAGGAATAAAGTAAATCAGATACAATGACAGCGGACATCGTTTTGGACGCGACACGCGGTCGTCGTGACGATGTCGTAACGTCGAATTAGTACCCCGCGTCGATTCCGTCACCAGTGAATCTGTCACATACGATTAAACCGTAAAGGTACTCGGCGCTTGACACGCGCGCGCACTTATGATGCTCTATTTTTATACCATGTTGATTTCTTTCATCTAAATATACGAGTATAAAATGAGAAGCTGACTGACTAACTGACAATCAACGCACAACACAAACGGCCAATCGTTAGGAACTTGAAATTTGCCAGGAACTTAGCTTAGGTATCGTAGGGGTGCACTTTGAAAGGAATTATCGATGTTACCACGGGAATGAGATTTATCGTGAAAAACTGTTTTAAAAATTACTTAAGCAGGTTGCTAGGTAACGGCAACTAGGCCTGTATTCTCAAACAATGGACGTCACTCAAGAGTCGATGGAGTTTGAGTGAATAACGCAGATGAAATCGTGGCGCGTCCACTAATCGTTACATATACACGGTATGGTATTTTGAATAGACACCTACAAACTAAGTCTCTAGTTTTGTCTTTGGACATAAAAGGTATGTTATTTGTGAAACTAATTGCCGTACTCTGAAAAGTGAACTAACGGATAATGCATAAAACCTTACTTAAAACTGATAAACTGATGCATTCATCATCAGCCACATGACGTCAACTATTGGATGAGGGCCGCCACCAATGGGAAATGCCAAAAATCGCCACGCTTGGCAGGCGGGTTGGCGATCGCAGTGGTGATGTAGTAAAGTAAATGACGGTTAGTGCTGCTGTCCGTCCTCGGGAGAGTTCCCTCGGTTACCTCTTACGACTTCTACAAGCGGAAATGTTGGTCTGGGGTGGTGACACATGTATTCTATCGTCATCACCACACGGCCAGTTTAATGCATTGTCTGACTTTAAAGCCAAGTATCAAATAGAGCCAAACGATAGATGCATAAATGTTTATTTTTTTTATTTTAGAGTAAATGTCAGATAAGTTATTGACTTATAATAAAGTAGTGGACGCCCCGCGATTTCATTCGCGTAGTTTAAGTATTTCATACAAACTATAACGCCCTCTATATAGCGACGCGACCAACATGATCTGGGTAAAAAGTATCCTATGTCCGTCTCCCGGTTCTAAGCTACCTCCCTACCAATTTTCAACCAATTCCGTTCAGCCGTTCTTGAGTTATAAGTGGAGTAACTAACACGACTTTTTTATATATAGATGTAAATAGGTATTTGTACTCGATATTTGCAATAACTCAGGTGAAAAAGGTGCTAAATAAATACCTAACTACAATAAGCAATTTTACTTAATTCAAATCTAAGACCCCTTACAGAATGTAAACGGTGTCGCGAAACGGCATTTCTCATCAGTGTTGCCACCATCGCCACATTTCGCTCGCAGCCACTGACTGAAATACAAGAAAACAATAAAAAGAGCTCGTTAACTCCGTATCGGAGATAAACCAAAGTTACCGCAGATATAAGGGCCTGGACACATTGACACTGGGACCTGTTTTCTTCGAAACGAGTCGCTGTCAGTCAGGACCTGCCTTTGTGCGCGTTTGTTAATATTGCCATTGTGATAAATATTTACTTTGATGCTCTATGAACAAGCGTTTGACCACCATCCTGCCTCATGTTAAGCAACGATGTGGACTACCATGGAGCACACTTGTTCAGTAGTTATCTATTTATTTACTCTATTTACAATATGAATTACTCCTACATTTTGACATTCTTTAAATCTTTATTTCCATAGCACAATTCGTCTACGGAGTATTTAGTACCAAGACTGTAGTCTGTCTAGTAATTGATGTTCACGTTAGAAAAACTTTAATTTTGACTTAGCTTGCGACTGCCCACTTCATAGCCCTTATACCTTATGTGAAAATAGAAGAAATTTACTAAACAACAAACTAAATAATTGAAGTTATATAATGCAGGATAATATGTAGGCACATACGGAACTTATATTTTTTTCACACCTTGTCTATTTCCAAAACCAGACTGTATTAATCAGTTACCGTCGTATTCATAAGAAGTTAAAACGTGGACTAACTAGTTGATTTACATCAACTTTGATTGGTTTGTCCGTATTTGGCGTACATATGACCAGGTTATAAGACCTATACTAACAGAGCACTAGATCTGTTCTAACTTTATGAATATGAGGTGTCTAATCCGCCCTATGGTTTAAATATTACTGAATTAGCTTAATGTCTTCGATGGTCTTACGTAAAATTATCCTTCTCTTACCAATTAAAGGTTATTCTGAGGTAGCTTTGCGTTAATCCCTTAAGACCTATTTCATGATTCTTTCGTTGAGTCACTGCCACGTTTTTTACTTTTACGAGAAATCTCGAGTAATCAAACTTACAAAGGCTTTTTACATTACAGGTAGCAACAGGTATCTACAAATCAAACTGTTATATTAATGAAAATGTTCTAAGATGCGTTATTTTTAAACTCACAATCGCTCAAATACAACAAGTGCGTACTCGAATAAAATGTGAATGCTCTACTTCCTAAGTACTATTAAATAATCTACTATGAATTAAAATCATTAAAAAAAACACGAATCATTCTCGGCTTTTGCTCTTATCGGGTTTAGTTCATTCAAATGTATCTAGATTCGCGGTTTGTGTGAGTTTACGATGTGTAATTTTTATAATCTATTCATTGTTAGCAGCGCCGGCCCGTTAGCCGAGTGTGAGCCGCGGTGTGTTAAATACAAAACTTATTACAACTTCTGAGCCTTTGTGAATTTTAATTTCCATTCCAGTGATTCTTGTTTTGTTGTTACTTGCTGAAAGTCTTCTTTTTATATTTCGACACGCTTAAATCTCATGTTTGTCAATCAAGGGTGTAATTAATAATGGAGGAATTACTATTCCGATGCGAAGCTAACTTAATTTGTCAATTTGATTTCAAATATGCAATAAAGAGTTTCAGTAGACCTGTGATATATTGTATATAATGATAGCACGTTTATTTTTAAGGAGGTAAGGATTATAGCCGCGGTAGAGACTATTACATTTACCCATCATCATCTCCCACCCAAAAGATGAGAAAAGGACCCTTCATGGATATTTCGATACCATATATACCATTTGGTAGGCAGGTTTGACATTACGTTTTCTTTTATCGTATGGGCGCAACTGGAAATACAATTTTAATGCTCCAATTCACAAGTACAGGACCTAAAGCCGCTGCACTGCACGTAGCTTAAACCTTACAATGAATCTTATAATTCGTGCGAAAAAGTACATGCAATCACATGTATTATTTAATTAATAATCAAAATTTTTAGTATTAAACTAAAGATGCACTTTTTAAATAAATACCAATGTAAAAATATAGACATGTTTAAGTAATTTGCGCCCCAAAGGATGTCTATATTGCAAAAATAGTTGGATTTAAAAAAAATATGAATGATGTTAATATTACTTGAAAGCAACAACTAAGTAGAAGGTGGTTCATCGTCGAGGTCATTGTGTGGATTAAGCAAGCCATGAGAATGTTCCCCAGTATCCACCTACATTGTTTTGAATCTTATGCCCTTGTAAATAGAGGTGATGCAATGCGGCTGGGCGCAGATCATTACACCCAGGTTTTTGCCGGCGCTTGCGCACTGAACCCTCGACTTTGATATCGCGATGATAAAACTATGTGATATTCACGTGCCGGCTAAGACACACTTGCCTATTCATAAGCTGATATATTTGTGCGATAAATGACTTTGGACTTGCAACGTTTGGTGTAGGGATCCATAAATAAATATTATTACTTACCTATGTACGTACACCTATATTTTTTTTGCTGTAAAAGGAACTTCAGGAACATTTGCACAGGTCACGCTAAAAATAAGTATACCAATTGTAATTGTTACTAAGTAAGTAGTATAGGTATAGGTTTGAAAGAAGTTGTTGCAAAGAAGATTGAAATGCTTCGGTTGTTTGGGCATATTGAGAGGATGGATGAAAGCAGATTAACGAAAGAGATTTATATGGGTGGTGTAATGGGCCGGGTGAGTAGAGGTCGCTCCTGAAGGAACATCGATCAGATTGGTGATGGCGGATGGTGGCGTGAAAAGTACTCGAAACCGGGGGTCGTGTATGAATGTAGATGAAGCAAAAGGGGTATGCGAGGACTGTGATAAAGTAGTCTCTGCGTACCCCTCCGGGAGACATGCGTGAAGTGTATGTATGCATGTACTATCGGTATACTACATAGATAGAGACATTTGCTTAGTTCACCAGAACAGCACAGTTTGCATACTAGTTAGTACGTATCACGTAAAAGGCGTCATGGTATCTAATTGTAATGTATAGGCAAGTTACTTAATTTTTCACATATTAGGGGTACTAATATGCGCTAAAGATTTTACAGAACCGTGACAAGTGCGGGTCCGTGATCTCTGCCTACTCCTCTGGGAAATGTGCGTATGTAGTACAAACTATGTACATATTTCTAGGGTTGGTAGAAAACGACTTCATTGCAAATTATACCATTTTTCGTTGAAAGAACTTACCCTTTTTAATAATTGTTGTTTTTAGAGTGAAAAAACTGCGTTGGTGCTAATTCGTCACGTCAAGTCACGTGACTCAGGAGACATCGTATCACCAAAGGTTCATGAGAAGATGCATTGAATCATTTTTATTGAAGTATTTATAGGCACTGTAAACTAGTTACGGCAGATTAATCATAGATAAAACAATCGGCTCATATCGTAAAATCGTACATAGATATTGGGAAATAAAGAATTTAGAACCTTTACACAGAATCCGTAAATCGGTTTCACCGATTTTGTAAGATAATCGTTAATTAAAACAGCTTCGTGTTTTTATGTTGTCCACCCGTCGCGTCGATCCCTATCTCACTCTTAAGAAGTTCACAACAATTTTTATACGATACAACTCTATTCGTTTAATGTCTGTATCTTAGAAGATTTCTTCAATAACGCCGTAGGTACACTCTTAGACATGTCCAGCTGTACATTGTTCAACGTGCTCTGGCCCTCTTGTCGTGGGTGCAACTGTACAAGGTGTGGTCAAGTGGTTTCTTTTGATTGTATGGCATCCGACAACTGGCAACTGTAATTTTATCTTTCGGACATGACCTTGGGATACGTCCGTTTTACGAGTTGGAGAGTTTTCCTTTATGACTTTTATGGCGGCTTTGGACGCGTCCAGACATGGCTATACAGTTTCAATAGTACAGGTTTCCTACAGACAGCAAAGCTATAGTATGAGCCCAACCTTATTGGAGAGTGCGTGAACGTCGGGAAGATTAAAACTTTGCCTTTTGTACAGGTACATGGTAGTAACGGCTTGTGAATTTGACTGAATCATTTAAAAAATATTTTATGTCCTTTTTTATATAAAATGCCACGTTTAAAAAAAACAAAATGTTAAATAGATAATAAATCTGTTGCGTGTAGTGTATCGAATTTATATCTTAGCAGAAGCAAGGCTCACAAGTCGTAGGCTAGTAGGCCTGGTAGTTGCGTGAAGTCACGGCGGCTGCGCGCGCGCCGCCCTCGCGGAGGATTAAAGTTAACGTTGTTAATGCTCATGACACGCCATCACATGTTTTTGTTATTGGTCTCGTATGTAATTTACGCGTTACCGGTAGCCCGCTAATTATAAGAGACTAGTAAGACCACCTATCAAGCATGCACCTGGTACTCATAGCCTGTCGCAATTAGATTAGATCTATTACCACACTTAACGTTATTTCCTGACAGTTTCGATTGAATGCCACCAAACAGATAAAACCACATTTTACCTATAAGTACAATTTTATTTAATTAAATAGGATATTTTGATACGTGAAACAAAACCATTTGTTATGACGAAATAAATAGTCAAGAGATAGAGATTTCTTTCTCACGGAACTGAAGAGTACGTATTCGGTTTGCGAATCACGGAGCACCCAGATTTCCTGCTGCCTATATGCTCACATACGTGCATGAGAGAAAAATACAGCATACGTGCTGGGCTACGGGTGTATCAGCGCTCCTATCGCGTTCTGGAGACGCATCTGCCACGCGATACCATCAGCACATGGGCACATGTAGACGACTGTCACCGTGACACGGTACACCCACACGAGCCGTGCTCCCAAGCATTTCGGCGCCAAATTATAGTATAGTTACGTTAGTATGATCCTCGATTGTAGCGAGTGAATGTGGGACGTGGGCTGCACGTCATCACACAACTACATTGCATAAAACCACTATACTAACCACTTATATAACGTAAACCTATCTGTTATTTGGAAATTCACATATCTACGTAGTTACATACAGTTCATTAGCTTTTAGAGCATATTGGACAGTGTCATTTCCTTCTCTGGCGACTTACTAAATGAGCGAGATTGTAAAAACAGTGTGAGAATTTGTAACCACACTTACATACATACGATAAAATATTTGACATTTTATGAAGAATCTATTTTACAAATGTATACTCTGCGAGCATACTCTTTGGAGGAGTTATTGTGAGGCAATGGAAAAACTTACATATTTGCACAACTATCACCAAAGTGCGTTCTATGGTGCCTATATTGAGTTGCGTCTATTATTCCGGCATAAAGGCCGTGTTTCACATTGTTTGAACAAGTGAAGGTTCCGCGAAAAACAATACGACTTGTAACCAGCGGGCTACAACGTAAATATATATAAATTACGCAAGGAATATTAGATAGAATTTCATTCAGGGCAAATAAATGGAGGTATTTATATTTGGCAAGTTGTAATTTCGGTATTAACACAAACCGCATAAAGAACATGACCAAAAGAATACTGTGCCTATACACGACTATTTACGCTATTTTCAATATCGTCTCTTTCGTATCGACATTTTTAAAGAATCTTGACATCCGCTCGCCAAAGCGGATCTTGAGGTCAGACTCTTTCATTCGGTCGGCGATAAGAGTGAGTCGAAATGTTATGGTTCGAGCCGTGTTTGATAAGTGTAAGTGATTGATAATGTATATTAGCAAAATTGCGTCGCAGCGTGATGTCCAGCTACTACGGGGCACGAGACTATATGTAAATAAACATTGTGCTAACACGCCTCGCGTATATGAGCTATCGGGTGCGCGAAACTGCCACAGACCGTGCTATGGTAGCCGTGTTTGTTAGCCGCTCGCAATGTCATACCAGCTCAAAGTCCACAGCTCAGCTTGTAAGTGCATTTGACCCGTGGCTCAGAAGAAAACAAGATAACAGTTATTGCTTTGAGCCGCTCCACCTGAACGGTGCTATAGTAAACTGAGCTGTACGGACTCTGAATGTAGCGACATTCCGGATATGGAATAAAAACTGTTTACATGTATTTGGCCACGATCAATACGATGCGTTTGTTCATGACTGTGAAGATTAAACTTTGTTCATAGGTGCTGATGAACATTTGATGACAGACGTGTATAGTATATGTGTGACTGATCGGGGCTAGATCGGTTTTATGTCTGTAGGTAGGTAAGAATTTCTTCATAGCCGTCAAAACACGTATCGGAGTCAGCCAACGGAAGTCACGCGATTGTGAACCTAATGATATTCTTGTGTCTGAAGGAAAATAGACTTACGGTGGGCCATGAATTTCTTTTTTTATGAATTTATAAATAAATTAATATTACATATTGAGTCCAAACAAATACATCGATCTTCATTATAGTGGATTTATTGGGCTAACAAATCACAATCTGTGCATACATATACTCAAGTACATTACCTTTAGTAGGTTGAGATTTTTGAGATATTTGCTGTCTCCTAGAACAGTTGTTTGTAGTTATACTGGCGTTATTGGACCGCGTTTATTAGGGAAACTCTTACACCTCACAATGGAAGAAAATACAAATAAGTACATCTCGAACACATAGGGTAATATTAGGAAAATTAGAGGTTATTTTAATTGGACAATTGACATATGAATGAATGAAATTGGAGTTATATCTTCAATTTGTTATTTAATATTCGTAAAACTACCATTTCCACCGGAACTTATTCTGAATTAATATTTCGTCTTATTAATCATTCCAAATAAGCTTCCCGTTTTCCAAATATTCCCATTTATTATTATAGACACTATTATATCGCCGATCAAATATTACTATTTTTTCAGTTATTCGTATCAATATCACAACATAGTATTAAACAAAGTCGGCTTTCGCTATCTGCAGTCCCTATGTATACTTTGATCTTTAAAACTACGCAACGGATTTTGATGAGGTTTTCTGTAGTAGATACAGCGATACTAGGTTTAGTTTAATACACAGTTCACGCAGATGCATTTGCTAAACAAGTGCCTCTAGGGGTAGGTTTATTTATCGATAATACTTTCATACATATAATGCAGGGAAACAGTGTTACTGTTAATAATGTATATAGGCAAAACATTGTTTGCCGGGTCAGCTAGTTGAGAATAATATCAAAAATTATATCATAAACTCTATGTACTTAGGTACCTATTAGCATGAAAGATAAAAGCGAACCTTGGGGAAGCTCAGACTGTTATCGGTCACAACACAAGATTGCCTATTCAGTATTCATGTTGGTCAGATTATGTCCCGTATTCCGAAAAAATAATAAGTACACAAGTGTCGCTTGAGCATATTTATATAGCGAAAAGAAGTTTAAAGTTACTTGAGAAAAGATTTGTACTTGAGGAGTTGTTCAGAATACGGGACTTACCCGTAGTATCTTTCTAACATATCTATGAATACGGAATAATATAGTTTTTCAACTTAGATTAATTATGTACATTGCTTTTTCGCGGTGGTATCAATGCTTTTGTACATGTATGTATATCTATATAAGTAATTATGTAAGCATATTTATATATCTTTGTAGTAATTAAAACAATATTTATTTTAAATTCTTACTTAACATGCTTTTATTATTATTAAAATATGTAAAAGGGTTGTACCTAAAGTTACCTACAAGTATTTTGTTACTATCTATAGGTACTATATCATGTTGTTATATTAATCTTTCCAATGCTGTTGGTTCGACTGGTAGATAATACATTAGTATTAAGTCCGCCTTTTGTACATTTATGTTGCAATAAAGTATTAAATAAATGCTATAGTTTGTAAAAGAGTTAATCAGGTCTTAAGAAACATTAGGCATTAGGTATTACTACCGCCTACACTACGAGCAAATAATCCTTTTAGAAGAGAAACAACACAGGAAAGTAAATATCTTTGTAAATGTCAATAGGTTTGTGTGGCCCGTATTGTGCACTGTTCCTTAAGAACAGATACTCCTCAAGTAACGTTTGTCTCGCTCTAATAAATAAATTTTTTACGTTATTATTTTGACAATTATTTTGAGTGCACACTTTTTAATGTATCCACATATTATGTGATATAACTGCCAAAGCAAAAAAAAACATGCGCCTTCAACCAGTAAAATATTAAGACTTTTGTAAACGAAATTTAAATAGGACCAAACGGGATCCAACGGCTTTCAAACAAAAAAAGAATCGTCCAAAGCGGTTCACCCGCCAGTCAAAAGTTAAAAATATACCAAACATAAAATAATATTTTTTCCATCGAATTGAGAACCTCCCCTTTTTTTTAGTCGGTTAAAATGCTTCGTTTCGTCTGACCGAGTGACTGATTACGATTATTAATACTATTTAACCACTATCCCTATACTAAAGTTTCATTTAAAAGAAAAAAAGGTTAGCAATTCTGCAATAATTACTTTATTAGCCCATCTGCTAGACAATACCAATGATACTTAAGTTAACAACCTCTATTTATTACTATAACTAACAGTTACTACTGCTACTATACAACTTACATTTAAGGTCAAATGTTTTAAAACAATTATAGGTAGTAGTTAACTAAGTAACTACAGTATGACAAGAAATGCCAACTACATTTTGATTTAAAACAGTAAGCGTAAGACATGCAACCATATTTAAAAAAAAATATTTTTTCCTACAGTGCCCCTTGCAGTAGTACGAACGATTGCGGTAAATTCTATTGAGATATCAACGTTGAATAATAAATAGTTTCCGCGGTACGTAAGTTCCTTGAGATTGTTGTCAAATCACCGTACCAGAATAGTAAAGAATATGGGGTGGTATTGTGGTACATTGCGTAAACACAATGCATTTGTTTACAAAACAGTTGACCTATAAAGTTCGCATTGTGTGTAGGGAAGCAGATGGCGGAAGACTGGATTAAGAATGATCCACACTTTTACAAAGACTGCGCCAGCGCACTGGCAGCATTGTCCTGGCTGCCCCTGCCCTGGTTTGTAACAACCTAACCACATTCGGTCGTCGCACACAAAACTATGAACAAACGAATGTAGTGCAACGTGGATTTATGATTCTGTCTTCATACTCTAATAACTACACATTACACGTTTAACTGCATTATGTTTGTTTGGTTATTTATGATATTGACTATTATGTCATAACGATGATGAAACACGAGAATAATTAATAAAATAATTAATTTCCACACACTAAAGCCAGTTATATGAACAGCAACGTCTAACAAGTACATAAACGGATTGTCCTAAGTCACCCATTCGTCATACTTCAAAACGAAAATTCCGCAGTCGGTATTCAATAAAAGGCGTTGTGTTATAAAACAAACAAACTAGTTTCAACTTGGAGTGTTTTGTTCCGATTTAGACGACCCTTGATAATGGGCGACAGCAGCTTGTGGTTTAGTCAGTTTTTTGTAGTGCCCCTCCCGCGCAGCGCACTCCGCTGGCATGAGTATAAAAGGGGGAATAGTTCTTCAACATTCAACATAAATAAGGCCCTTAACTTTTTTATTATCATGTTGTCGATTGTCGAGTGTCATCGAAAAATAAAACTGTTTGTCAATATGACGATTGTTTTGTTTAACAACCATTGTGGCGGCCATTGTGGCCGGGGAAGAAAACGGCCGAAAGAACGAATAAATTAATTGTTCACATACATGTAATATTCTTTCAAGAACTGCGGCGGCACTGTTTGTCGTAGTGCCTCAAGCATTCCTAAGAACTTGAGTAATCATTTCGACGGGAGAGAGAGAGGCACTTAGGTATTCTGACACAATTGTGTCCAGCGGGAGGTAACTACAGTTGGTGCCGAAAGTGCTAATTTCATTTACCGTGCCCGCCTACTTGGAAACGAGGCTGAAATGTACCGGTGCTCTGGCTTTGCTAAGGTGACTAAGTTACAATAAATAAACATTCTTAGATTTTACTCGGTACAATAATATTCTGCGGAAAGTTTTACGCGTAATTTAGTAATAACGTTGATGTAAAGCACGCCCCTGCCGGAACCGTTCCTAAGGCTAGACGCTGTGGAAGTTCACGTGAGAACTGATTCCACCACAAAACAAACACGCTGAGCGGAGCCCCAGCGCCTGCGCCGGCGCCCCGCGGCCTCATTGTCGCTACAGGCCCATTGTGGGCCGCGGGGTGCTCCCGGCTGCTTATTTGCAAACACGGAGCCGGGAGCCCCCGCCGGCACGGACCCCGCCGCACCCCACCGGATACCTCGCGACTCGATATCACAATTTGTAACAATCCCGCAGCCACCCGATATGGGCGCGACCTTTACATATCACACAAATACTACTTACCTACTTCCGGATAAAAAAAAAACTACATCTGACTGGATCTCACGAGCAATTCAATAACCACGCCTATTACTTAGGTCTAGGAATCCTGGCAACTTTTGTCTTATATTTATACATACGGACCAATGTAAAAATAGTCAGTTTTGTACTTAAAATTAAGTATCTTATTGATGATTCATTAATTACGGAACCCTCGGTCCGCGAGTTTACGGCCGGCCGCATGATCAGTTTTTTTTTTGTTTGATTTAGTGCCTAAGAACAAGAATAATTTATGTCAGTGTGATGTTACGTCAGGGAAATGCTGAGAACCGGTATGTGGAGCAAGTGGAAGGTTCGAGGTCGGTTTCGGAGATAATGTTCGACAGCTGGTGATAGAGGCGCCGTTATCAGCAACTCTCCGTCTGTCTGCAGCATTCTCTAGGCCGCGATTGTCCTAACACCCAGATTAAATGGGACCGCTCCATCACTCGTGTGAACTGACCAAGTTGCTTTTTAATTCAGATTAACATGTACCATTGATAGATATGATTATTCATACGGAGCTGGCCGGAGCCGTGAACAGTGACTGATAACTTGCTCACTACATTATCACATGAATCCGACGTTTTTAACTGAACGCCCCGTATCTTGTTTACGGTCCGTGTTTTTGTCTACTTCAATTTATGTTTTCTTGTACTCAGTAGAACAACTATTATAATCGGAAATCTTTATAGTTTCAAACGTTTATACATTGAATGAACATGTAATTTTTGCTAACTTTTTTGTGTTGGCTCATATTATTTTCATACATTTTATAGAGCAATAACTTCATTAATAATTTAAATTTTATTAATAAATAACTTCCTACGTTAACTGAAAAATGGTAGTTAAAAATTCGCGTGTCATAGGTAATATGGTAAATGATTATTTGCTCATCACTGAGTACGTATTTATATCGAATGTGCTCCCAAGCAAGTAACCAACCCACAATTACAAGGTTGCAGGTACCGGATAGATTGCAAATGATCATTTGTGTGATTCCGATGAAAGCGTCCATGAAATCGATGCCCGCCAATAACACCACGGACCATTAGGTTGCGCAAAACAACAACAGCAAAAAAAAAAACTTGACGCGTGTACGCCATTAAATAAATTCTTGTATTTATACGGTGCGGATATGTCGACAATCGGCGAGCAAAAACAATGAAGTCTTAATACGGAACAAATGCGTGTTGTTATAAAATGCCCCATCGATGGATTCGATCACACTCAGTCATGTTTCGCTAAGTTAAGCCGAGAGCGCGACTGTGTTTGTATTACCTTTATATAAGTACATATTTTGAAACAATAGGACTTTCAGTAGGTATTAAGTTGTTTTGTTTCAAACGATAGATTTGTATTAACCTTTACATATTTATTAATTTATTTAAGGATAGCCAACAAGACACACATATACAAATAATGAACAAGCGTTTGACCACCATGATGAATCTTCATGAATCTGCAAACTAAAATCTGTGATAAAACAATAATTTAACCTTTAACTAATCTGTGATAAGAAAACGTTGTTAGTAAAACTTAATCGCTACATGTATCTAAGGCGAAAAAAAAAATTGTTTTTTTGACGACGGAACTCTTCATCACTTCGTCGCTACGGGGACGAGTGGGGTTGATGTCAAACTTCTAATGAGTAAAACTCCCGATGGCATTCAGCTGGCGGTGTGTGAGTCCTGGCCACCCAGAGGACCTTTGTTCAAGGCAAAAATTCTAAGCTGACCAGTCAGCAGGTTCTATGTGAGAGTCCTCAATGATCACTGTCCTCTCTACCATCTAATATAAGTAATGTACTATAAGACTGATATAATACAGCATTGTACTGTTTTAAGTGATCACAGGTTTCAAGTGAAACGGAGCGGCGCACCGACTTACCTACCTTGCATTAATTAACAACTTGAAGCACTGCATCTTCGATAAATTCAAGACTATTTGGTTTGAATATCGATACAATAGTTGTATCTGTAATCGGTGGGATGGGGAGGGCTCAAATACTTAGTGGGTGTTTCTCGTAACACTCGCGCAAACATCACGGGGAATCTGAAGGAGGATAGGTACTGTTGCTTTCATTGTTTCACAAACAGGAACATTAATTAGACTAAGTATTGTAGCGTCGTCGACGGAATATTTTCTTGTAAGAGACATTTTCCAATTGGAAAGGACGATAACTTGCGATGATACCTATAGTTAGTTCATTGATTATAGTTAAAAACTTTAAATGCAGTTTATTTCGAAACCACAAAGTTTGTACTGTTAGGACCACTTTAGAATTATGTTAAAAGTATCTTGGTTTAAGTCCTCGACCTGTGTTGCAGATCCCGTACTATTTACCTACAATAAAACTGTTCAATGATTGGACTTCAACTTAATGGGATTCAACATTATTCAATTTCAACATTTTGGGAAATTGTAATTGAACATGTTGGGAGTTCAACTTTTACTTACGTGAAATTAACTTCATGGTCCGAAAGCGGAAGGGGAAGAGAACTATTATTTCCAAATGAAATGCTACTTTTCCGTTCTATTTCTAGGAAGCCCAGAAAATAATGAATTTCAGTCGTCTTTACTGGGAGTCTTCGCAATAAACACCAGCTAATTATCTGTGTATTTTCTAAGGAGTAATCGAACGTTCCTTCTTTCTATACTTAATTAACATTGACTGATTTGTGTTATTTTATAGAGGATTAGTAAATGTAAGCGAAGATATTTATAAAATTGTATTTTTATATTTATTAGGGACCGTATCGTATCCGTTGACTATTGGCCACTTCCAAAATATCCTCTGAAGGAACCAGATAAATTTAGTTGAGTGTGGTGGTTCGGTCGATTGACTGTCGGCACCGCGACGGGTTCGAGCCCCGCTCTCACCACTAATTAATGTGGACAGAAGCGCCATCTGTCGGTGACGCTCGGTCAATCTTTCACAGACTCAGGATAAACTATTTGTCTTCTGCTTCTCAAAGAATGTACAGTGAGAGGACAGCTTGTCTCATAGTGAAGTAAAAATGATGGTGGGCCTGTCTATTTTTGTTCATCGCCGCGGCGTCTGGACTAAAGTGGCGCTAACCCTCACTAATTCTTTTCAATTTGAGCTGTTTGTCTCTTGTACTTGTCTTTGTGACGGCATTTTGTAACTCGACACGTGTACTTAGACTACTTCTTCCTTCTCAATGATATATTTGAATTAAAAATAAGCATGTTAGACTAGAAGATACTTACTTTTAAATTATTTTACATAATGGGTAATATATTTACTTGTACACATAGTAACATTAAAAACATTAGTTACCACAGGAGTAAGGGAGCGCAGTCACTAATTAAATAACTAACGGGTCGTAAACTCACGTGGACCACACCGTGGCTTCTATTTCCTTTCTTTTCTAAGTTATGCGTTAGTAACATTTCCCCTGTATTTCTGCAATTAGCAGAGGTAATTGGCTACAATATCGATGAAACGTTGGGCGTTTACGGGTGTTGGCAGCCCTCTTTGTCGGCCCATCCCGCAAAGTATGCAACCGGAGTCTTATGGTGTGGAGTGGTACCCATTGTCGGCGCATGCGTGCTAAATTTCCTACCACGTCGCGTGAAAATAATGGCGATAAAACAAATGCAGATTCGCGCCGGCCCGCCTGCCGCTCGCCGCTGACGAAGCCGTGAAAACAGCATTAGGTGCCGTGTTCGTTATTTTTCTGTACAATTAAAAACCAGTACAGTCAACTCTGGAAACTCTATAAACTCTAAACCCTCTAAACAAAAAGACTCCAAAGTTAAAGCAGAAATAACTCATTAGAAGATAATATTACTTAAAGTGTAAACTCTTTCAAAGCCGAATGAAAAGGAAGCGGAGATACCAGTGGTAACGCATCTATTAAATTAAAAATATAGATAGATACTGAAAAGAATGTAACTTACGATAATTATTTCGTTTTACTTTTAGAATCATTGGTACGCAACGCATCGCTTACACAAAACAGAAGCTACCTATTTTATCAACAAATCATTAGGAATTGTGACCATTATGGGTCCCTAGTCCCGTATCGCGGAGGAAATCTGAAATATTTTGGTTGGAACGAGCGAGCGGCGGGTGCGGGTTCAGCTCGCATACGCCGAGCTCGTACACCCGATTATGCATCGTTACCACATATGGCTTTCATCATACTAGTAAATTTACGGACGACGAGACCTGTGGTTTTGTGGCTGGCTTATGGTTTACGTGTTTATTGAATTTTCAAAACTTTGATTTATATTTCATCCAGCGGTCGGGTACTGTTACATTTTATTCCGTTGTATTTGTTCGCGACTGTGGTTTTTTTTTCAACCTTCATTTAACCTGTGAAATAACGCAGTATTAAACTATACGTGTAGGTATGTACTTATTGAAAGGCAGAAAATTAAAAAAATAAATGTAATTAAAATATTTACTGTTGTACAATTATTATTGTTCAACATTAATTGTTTTACAATAATTGTTTTACATTGATTATTGTATAATAACTGTGAAAAACAACTAGGCAAACATTTGATTACGTACTAATTATTAGTAACAATGAAGTGGCCAACGATTGACCTATTGTGAGTTAACTGACCACACGTTTTGGGCTTGTTTTATAGAATCATTATTTTACTACATTAGAAATGTCATTACCAACCTACATATTATAATATATCGATTTTTACTAGGTACATTTAATAGGTATATCGATTTCGCGGTTCTAACGTTCAGTTTAATCTTTATTAACGTAATTCGTTTTGTTCGCCGACAACAATACAAATGAATTCAGTGACTTTTTGTTATGTTTCTCTGTGTATATTTATTATCATGCGCATTGCTCAATTTTAATAATTTATACATGTCGTGATGCTAAAACGATGGTCATCGTCCGTCAGTAATTCAGTAATAAGGCGGCATTAGCTCGATCTCGATAGCACAAGTCGTGGAAAAGGGACCACACGGGGACGTCTCACTCGGCCGAGTTATCACACATCTCGGCTAACCCGATTCTCCGATACTGGGAGACCTTACCTTTAATTACCTTGCTGTCAATGGGGCACATGACGACCATTTCGCCTAGTCGTAATTAATTGCTGATCCCCATGACTTTTGTCGTTTGTGAACGTAGGTAGTTTTGCCCATCAAGAACGGGACTGATTTGTAAGTCTATTCTGTAAAATGTTATACCTTTACGCAGTACAATTAAGATTATTGGTGTTGTTGTAGGCTATTCGGGTCGAAGCGTTGCGCGCGCTGCCAAGCCACCATCTCCGCATCGGAGCTGGTGATGCGCGCACGCGACCTGGTGTTCCACGTGCACTGCTTCTCGTGCGCCCTCTGCAGCACGCCACTCACCAAGGGAGATACCTTCGGAATCAGGGAATCAGCCGTATATTGCAGGTATGTGTTAAATGATGATTATGTTGGCTCAATATGACAATAAAATAAGTTTGTCAATTAAAATCCTGGAAAATTTGGAAAACGAATGTTGTACATTGTACATTTCTTTAGGTTACACTACGATACCATGCCGGAGTATGGTCCGCACATGCCCGTTCCGGGGCCTCCGCAAATGTGCCCCGGGCCTTACTCCGGGCCGCCGCCGGGGACGCACTACCCTCCATACCCCTCGCCAGAGTTCGCCAGGATGGACCCTGACCCCAAGGGGGCATTCTACAACGGCTCCGCAGCGCCACCTCCACGACAAAAAGGGAGACCCAGAAAAAAGAAACCCAAGGACCAAGACATTATGACTCCCAACCTCGGTAAGTGCCCATACAGTGGTGAGCCAAGCGAACTTATTCTCGTGCGAATAACTAATAAGTTTCTAAATATGTTCGTATATGTCTAGTTAAAATTAGATCGGTTACATCACCGCGGCCCGCTGATAACCCTCGCCTCGGAACACAAGTCGGTGTAATGCTGCACGCATGCGCTTGCTTACACCTACCTACAGCACGCTCGCACATACCTACGATAAGTGATAACACAATTAATTCGCTGAATTCACTCTGTCCCGACGGGCACTGGATTTTTTTTTTGGTTTAAGTTTTTGGGCTACGACATACAAATCAGCGACCCGCAGTTACACAAAAATATATCAGTGGTCACGTTAATTTCAAATAAGTAGTTCGGTACCTACGAAAGCCTTGAAAATAAAACAAAAACAGTTTTAACGACTTTTTATGGCTCTGTCTACACGATTCAATCAAACCATTTCTCCAGTCGAGCTACGAACTTATATTATTTGCGAAAATTGCTCCTGCCTTTTCTTGACTTTTACACTGGGACGGTCTCATTCATGGAATAACTGCTTTCTTGCCACGAGTCGAAGTAAAAACAAGTTTCTCACGTTGTTTCGTCGAAGTGGTTGCGTGCGTGTTCGAAGCGATCCAGGCTGAGTCCCGTGTCGGTGGCAATGACGGAGGCGCGCCGCTCGCCGGGGCTGGTGCAGCGGGCGGCGGACGCGGCCCTATGCCCAGCTAAACGCAAGGGTTACCGGAGCATATCCACTCACTTCTAAGTAAATCATTCATGTTGTTTACTCGCCTATTACCCGCAACTCAGGTCTAACTTCGTGATAACGCTCTTACGCTATGGTATAAGGTCGGCAGCCGCACATCGCACTTTCAAGTACTCATTTTGTATAGGCCAATGTTCTGGGGTCTGCCATAAAATATTTTCACTTACCTACTGTTATTATAAAACTGTCGGAATTGTTTCCAGGCGGGAATGAGTCCCCTGCTCATTGTCTATCCGAACATCGCGTGAGTTGTTCGAATTAACCAGCTTTATAATCGCCATTGTACGATTAAAAAATGCCGTAGCCAAGCAAAAAATTATAATGCCGACGATATAGAAAAGGTGTCCACAAAAGCATAACGAGTTGGTAAGTGAAAATATCTAGGATTATGTAAAGTTCACTGTGCACACATCGTTCACATTTGGCCCGTAATAAATACCTACGTCGCCGTAGCGGAACAAATCACTGTAATTTTGGAGATTAGCGTACCGATATTATAGTTAGTTGAAGTGATCTAAAAAGAGTTTCAAAATATTAAAAAAGAGGTGCATCGGTGTCAGTATAGAGACGCAAGTTAGCCGCATGTTGTGTGAGGGCGTAACGTGAGCTGCAACTTGACACGCGGCGTCTATTTCTCTCTGGAGCCACGCTGGAGCCCCAAAACATTCATAAACGCAATAAATCAATAACCGGAAGGGGCGTGACCGCATCGTTCGCCGCCACGCTCCTTTCATCTTCACGTTCCCGGTAAAAAATTGGGCCATTTTTTCAGTTACCGAAACAATTTTGAAAACTGGTAGCGCCATGTAAATGATAAATTGTTAATTTTCTTAGTTTATCTTGTAAATGTTATTCAACAGATAAAAAACGACACGAATGTGACATCAAATCGTCTCATTAATTTGCGTTCGAATGATATTTACGGGGCGCGCGGTCCGTTAATGAGAGCGAAGGGCGAAGTGCGGCACCTGCCGTCCACTATGCAGCCTAAACGAGATTAAGCGATTAGTATCGTGTCTACGCGTAGCGGCGGCCGGCGCAGGCGCAGCCGCAATTACTATGCGACGTTATCATCGCCCAGCGGACATGACCGACGGTTTTGGTGAAGTGAGTTTTTCTCTCCACCGCCATTTTGGTACGAATTCCCCAATGGGCGATGTTTCAAGTTTTTGTGGTACTCGTACATTTTGTTTTGGCGATGCTGACTACATGCTAACTCGAGACGCCGCGCCGCAACCGCCATATCAATTATAAGAGAACTCGGACATTTGCGCAACAGCGAGTGAAAGGTAGAGTACCGTATGTAGCTACATAGTGTTGCAGGAAACCTGCCGCGGAGCTTCGCGCGGAGAGTGTGCTTCACTGTGACTCTTTCTACAACTTTGTTACTCAACCCTTTGACCAAGAAGTTGTATTTATTATCCACATATGACAATCGACCGTGGTCCGTGAGCAGACTGTGAGCTAAAATGTTAATGAAGAATTTTAATTTCTTAATCCCTAATGCGTTAATTTTAGCCTTCCGGTAAACTTTGTATTTGTCGGGTAGGTGTAGTATCAAAGGGTTGATAGGGGAGCGTTGCGGAACGATATTAGCTCTGTATACAATGCAGTAAAGGAAAACAATATCGAATGAACAGTGTTTGTCATGTGACTGTCCGCTTTTATACCTGAAAGCTTCGGAACGGAGTGGTGCCTGACTGATATATTCACAGAATACCAACCAATCGATGTCTATCCTAATAATAACTATAGGGGTAAGATTTGATTGCTTGTTCCTCCGAAACTACTAGACCGATTTAAAAACCTTCTCCGTTGGGAAACTAAACTATTTCTTGATGACATAAGCTAGGGTTTTATAGGGTTTTTTATCTCAAAGTTTTCTTCGAAAAATAAAACGTAAGTAACAACACGCGGTACGCAGCAACGGCTAGTCTATTATAAAAATATTATGTAGACATAAAGTCGGTGACGTACCGTTTATTTTAAGTGAACAATCAAAGATGAATAAAGTATTTTTTTATATGATTTAGTAGCACCGATTTGGAAACTTTTAAGAATTATTACATAGGTAAAGTTTTTATGTTTTTTATATGTAGTATTTTTTGTAGGCTGAGTATAATTTATCCCGAAATAGTTATCGGGGGAGGAATAAAACGGGATATGCCGGTAGTAATTGTGGGCCTAACTAAGATAAAACAAAGAATATTACGTTGAGTAAAATTGCACTTGTGTACCTCTATGCAGGCGAGATTTATTCACCCGCGTGCTGGTATCAAGTTTTATAGCTGATTTTTATGAGTGCCATATGAACTAACAACTACCTACCTAGCCTAGATGTATGTGAGGAATACAAAAAAAAAACACTGTCTAGACCGTGATAGACCGTGTTTGTATAATATCATTTAATTACATAATAATTTATACCAGGTACTTGTAACACCAGCAAAAAAAAATGTAGTGTAGGTTATTTCGTCCCCTTTAATTTAATCTGACGTGGTCCGGATACTTCAAAGTAGGTACGTTGGTTCGGAATACATTGAGTTTAAAGTTATTACCAATAATAAATGTTACTAATATTGACATATTATAGTGATGTCAAGTAAATGTCAGTGAAGAGCGTTTTGAAAAGAAAGGAACGTCCATCGTACACCAGTTGTTGAGTTTATTGTAGCAAGTGAATATTGAACCTTATTGACACATGCCTACGAGTTTCGACCTTAGGGTGGTAAACCACATTCTTGACTGAAGGTACCGACAATATTACAATACCATAATGAACATCAGCTTATAATAAACTAGCTTACCGCCCGCGACTTCGCCCGCGTGGACTTCGGTTGTATTGCGGTATAAAGGAATATTTTTGTTTTCCCTCGGGAACATCATTTTTTCCGGGATAAAAAGTACCCTATTATTTAAACCGGACTTCTAACTGTACGTCTGCAAGCTTCTAACTATATTTCAAAGCAATCGATTTAGTAGTTACGGCGTGAAAGCAGAACAAAGAAACTCACTTTCCCATTTATAATATTAGTAAGATAAGAAGTAAGATATCCCGGGACAATTTTACACACGGTCACCTGACCCCAAACCAGGATGCCCTGTACTTAAATGCCAGAGAGTTATATACTTAGATGAACATTTTTAAATAGAATATTAAAAACCCTTGGGTTTTAATTAAAAACCCACAACAAATGCTACAGCTATATCTAGATCAAGAAAACGCATGTCCGTGGCGGGAATCGAACCCGCGACCGTCGTCCTAGAGGCAGATGCCCTGAGCCCTAGTCTACGCCGGCCGTCAATTCTAAATACCTATGTCTGGAAATGAACAAGCCAAGATGTTATAAAGTCGACGGTAATCAAACAGAAAAATATACTCAATTTATTGTTTTAATTCTTTCGGTCGAGACACGAAAATCCATTTAAGCTAATTACTTGAATGAATGAAATAATATAATAAAAAATTAAACAAGATGTTTTTTTCGGATATCCTGTGCCTGTGCCCTGGACGATTAGCTCCGCTCCGCTGGTTCTGAGCGGTTGTATGTACTATGTACCTACATAATACAGGATGTCCTAAAAGATGAAATGATGAAGTCAAGTAGACATTAGACAGGCCAGGTTACGGTAGTTTTATGTGTATCTAAATATAAAAGACACATCCTATGACAGTGACTTCTGTTTGTATATTTAATTACTTTAATCCATTTTTTCTTGGTTATGTTATCATTAATAGTGCTTATTTAACTGTTGTGTTATTCTTAAATTAATAAAGGCAGTTTGTATACGTCAATAAAATTTAGGAAAATAATAACGTGACTTATTTTAATTTTAGATTATATATATTTTTACAACTATTATTACCTTGTCGATCACCCGATGTCGGCTTGACGTCGATTTTCGGGACACGATGTATAAACGAGACGTTATCATGAAATATTATCTAAATGTAAATACAGACATCTCAGTTAAATCCGTAGTTAGACTGATGTTGAATGACCTGAGATTAATGTTTTGACCTAACACAGCTTTGATGTAGGCCGTTAATACATTAGTTTGCTAATCGGGTATGCAATTATACCTTATGTTATCTAAAAGTTGCAATAATATACTCATTATGTTTTATGAAAAAATTGTATGAATGTACTTACATCTCTCTCTGCATGTATTATGTGTAACGATGTACAGTCAGTATAAAAAGTCATGGCAAGAAAAATAATTCTTAAAGAATACGTAACTATAAATTACTTTCATACTTTTTAATAGACTTCAAAAAAGGAGCCTTTCTCAATTCGACTGTACATAATATGCTTTTTTTAATGTTTGTTCGCCGATAACCCTGTCGTAAAAGTGGTTCGCATAATAAGGAAATTTCTGTTGATAGCAAACCCTATAAACCGAAGGAAACCTTAAAATAAAATTACGTGCGGGCGGCCAGTACCAGTTGAAGTCGGTTCTTTTTTCTTTAAAAATAATAATATTTACCTAAGTACGTAGAAACTTTTTCGAGATTCGTGAAAAATCACTGTGTAGGTAATTATGACAAAATATCAACTCTTCGTCCCCCATATTCTGGCAAATACCTTCGTAATATGCATTTGATCAACTTGTTGAATTGAAAGAAAACAACTTACTTACTTATTATTTGTTATATTATCACCACACGTAGACGCACATTTATGAATGCCGAATATTAATGGATTTCTTTATACAAACACCTATGTAGGTGTTATTTAAAAACAAGATTACCCGACTAACTAATTTACGTTTAATTAATAAACATTAAAAACAAATAACGTTTTGTGAGGGGCATTTTGTCTGTCTCCCGCTGAGTCAAGCCCTAGCCCACTGTGCTGCTATCTTACAAGAGAAATATCAACATATACACTTTCCAGTTCAAAATGACCTCGCACTGTATAAGATTTTTTTACAAACATAGCTCAGTGTCGACGTATGTCACTATCGGAATGTCATTAAACAAATTTTAATTTAATAAGTAAATATTGTTTATAAATAATAGGTATCGGTTTTGCTGTCGCTACAAAACCGTACATCAGGATTGAAGGTCTACAAAAAGTTGAATACTTTTTTAACTTAGTGAGGGTTTTAAGAAATTAACGGTAGCACGTATATGTTGGTGTATAGTACAGTGTTAACATAATGTTTAAGATTAGTATTAGACACGAAAACAAAACATAGCTTTCAAGTTCAATTTGTTTTTAAAAGATAGTTATCGAATTACTGCGTGAAGCCAGGGCACTAATGAGCCACCAAATGCCCGAATTAGATGTTTCCTGTTTTTTTTTTATGTAAACTGAAAGGACATTATTGAAATTTACACATAGTTACAGATCAATATTTTGAACAGCGTACAGCCTAATTTTCAGCTCGGCTGCAAAAAAACGCCTTTTGATATTAACCCAATTAAACTGTAAAAAGTTCAAGTGCAGTTGCGAAATAGAAAAAAATATATTCATAAGAATGCTGTAAATAAGAAGCCCTCAACATTAAGAAGCTTCTAAGCGATTCCACCGTTACTTAAATAGGTACGTTTGAAAAATAATTAAGAAAGAAAACGTTGTTATTTTCGCTCTCAAATAAAGAGAGAAAAAGAAATGATATTATTTTACAATGCGTATTAAAGAGCCCATACCTAAGTAATTTATAAAAGTTAAATAATAATTATCAATAAAATGTGTACTCGACATTGCCTATTATTTACACTATTCGTTCGTTGCCTGTGTGGGTCGTAATAACGTTTTAAATAAATAAATTTCCCTTCACGAAATACCATTTCATTTATTTGATCAGAATTGAAACTGATTTAAGCCGGAGATAGAGTAATGTTTTATTTCCTACTAGTCCAGAAGGTTCGATACAAAGTCGGTAGTTACCAACCAGATATCTCTACAGCGTTATCTTCCCCATAAAGTTTCCCATAAGTGTTTATTGCATTGGGATTCTGTTTAGAGTACTTTCTTCATTGCCGCTTTCTTGAAGCAACTTAGTGTGTTAAGTAGAAGTGGCGTTTTTACTACATTTACTACCGATTACAGCTTGGGATTGTCAATAGTTGGATACATAATTGAGTGTCACGCTTCATGTAGGGCCATAAAAAGCAATTGATATTTTTTTGTTAGTTTATTCACACGTGGAGAAATGTACTCTATTAATTTATTAAATAACTACGGCGTAACTTCATCAAACCTAGAAGGTATTTTTTCGGTCACGTTATAAAGTCATTACCACAATGACATTTTAGTTACAGTACAGCGATCGTCATCAATACGACCACTTTTCTGCCCGACTGTACCTGTACTAATGTATACGTCTAGATACATTGTATAGTTATATATACGTACCTATATAATACGCACCAATGATGTAGTAACTTGCTCGAGTGATTATGCGTAATACGCGTGTGGTGCGTGACGCGGGGGCGTGCGGCGGTGGCGGCGTGGCGGTGGCGTGGTGGCGGCGTGGTGGTGGCGTGGCGTGGGAGGCGTCAGGCGCGCCCCTCAAAAGGCCTTCCCCACAGCACCGCGAGTCGCCATGCCATCCCTACACCAACGAAATCTGAAGACTTTATTGTAAAAAGCCTGTAGGTATTCGTTACTATAATAACCGCCGTGCGTGTGTGTTCGGATAATGGATATATATCTTGACGAATTGTATGAAATGACGAAGGCATACTAATTTTGGGATCAGTTACTGAAAATGTGTATCTATGCAGAATTTAATGGTAAACAATCATCAAATGTTTATGAATGAAACATAAGAATTGTTTGTTCTAAAACTTCTCAGTTTACTGAACGTAATGAAAATAACAACTTTCGCGTTGATTCTTTACCATTTTACTACCTAAGTATTAATATAAACTATGCCCATAATGTAGTTACGGATATTGCGCGTAGGTGGAGTATAGTAATAGTACGAACTATTTAATTTCAATGGCTTCCTACGTCTGCGTCACATGCTGGCAACACGTAGTACGTAAGTACGAACAGGGCGTAGCGGTAGGGCGCTGTCGCCGCCGCTCGACCATAAATTTCTCTTAACTCGTGGACAAAAAATGTACCGCTTCCTATTCCTAGCCACTAAATAACGTTAGGTGTACGGGAGCAGAGTAAATTATATATGTCGTAATGAAGTCGTCGCATCTGCCTCTAAGCGACCCCAAACTCGAACATATTTTTTCTTTTTCTCGTTCGGTTGGGTTTCATTGCGTCGCTCCCGCTATAAATTTGAAAAAGGAGCATTTACGGGCCGCTCGTGATTTATGTCCCGCCAAAAAATGTGGCCAACGTATTTGTTTATTTTTCTTGTCGCACTAAGGTGCGTGTGTAGGTACCTACTTGACTCTTTTTCTCGATTGAAAAACTTAATACAAAAAGTGACTTTTAGATAGCTTGATACTAAAATCGTGCGGTAGCTCTGACTTATGTGTCGTGGTTAAACAGAAATGTATCCAGCTTTAACAGGTATTGCAATCAAATCAACAACTTTATTACGAAGGATATGAGAGGAAGCGCGGCTGTCAATCGTTTAGTATTCCCGTGTGTTATCATCGCATGATTGTCAGCTCAGCGTCTGTACCGCTAATGTGATATCCTTGTACCGCCACCGCTATCACTCGCCGGACATCTGTATCTGTGGCCTTTCCCAAACGGCGCTCTCGTGCTGGCGGCGGCGACGGCGGTATCCAGCCATGTACTCTGTATTCATTCATAGTAACACCGCAGCCACTTACGATGAAAGCTTTTAGTAGCAAGCAACTTCTCAAGCAATTATACGTACCTAAGTACTTACTTATAAAGCAGTTACAATGTCAGAATTGCAAATGAAACGCTTGATATCTCGGGACTCGCGGCTAAGTGCACGGGTCTACGAGAAAAATGTAGAATATTATTATTTACTTTAGCTATCGTCGTACATTGGGTATACAACCATCACCTCAAGATGGTACACACTTTATTCGTGCTTTGATGTGTCGTTAACCCTCCGCATAAAAATTTGTACAGTCAGAAATTCGATGCCTAATTTTATATTAATTTATTCCGAGAAATAAAATGTTTAGTATACGCAAACGTGTGTCATTAAGTGTATTGATAAGAGGGGGCTTCGGCGGAGGCTCCGCGGGGCGCCCCACCGCCGCCGCCGCCGCCACCTTGCTGAGCTTTTACATCGTTTCTATTAGATTTTATAATTTAAATTTGATTTATTTAATGACTTCATATTGATAAAACAACTTTGACAATCATCAATCAATTAAAATTTCTTGCTAGTTACTCAACTGAAGGAAACAAACGTGTGACTTCTCATAATATGTTCTACGTGGACCACTGCACTCTAAGGGTCTTACCAATAATGGCGGAATTGCTATTTCGAAGATACACAAAGCTCAACTTAACTTGTCAGTTGTATGTCAAATACGGAATAACCAGTTCAAGTAGAATTCTAATAAACGTTGTTTAAGTGACAACGCGTTTATTGCTAAGGGGGTAACTGACCAAAATAAAACGTCGCGGTATAATGATATGTTATGTAATGTTAACACATTTTAAGTATATAAATAAAATATCTCGGACATTCCACACACACTGTCACCTGACCCCAAACTAGTATCACTCTGATTACCCTGTACGTCGGATGCCAGACACTGACATACATAATTACTTTTGAAATACATATGTACATACATTGATAGATAATACACCGAGACGCACACAACAAATACTTCATTTCAAGAGCAATAAGTTCCCGTGACTATCCAGAGCCATGATGCTCAGGTCACTGGCACATCTCGTTCGTTAAGTTTCAAACACTAAATAGTATAAAACTCTATGTCCCTATGTAGGTATGCTATCTTTAAAAGTACGCTATGGATTTTCATGCTGTGTTCTTTAATAGATTGATTTTAGAGGGCCGTTATATAAATATCAGGAAAACATTGTAATGTATACGTATATTGGCAAAACAACGTTTGCCGGGTAATCTACATAGTATTTCATAAACAGATTACTTACCTAGTGATTGAAATAACAATTGATAAAGTTATGATATATTGGTATTTGTAAACATACCAATGGTACCTGTAAAAGCGTCATCAGAGTCATACTGTTTTGGGGGCAGGCAGCTGTCAGTGGATGTATGAAAAAATATTTGTCGAAACACCCCGTGCGCAGGAGAGGCGTGTGCCCCAGCAGTGGCGGCGCCGCGTGAAACGAGAGCCGGTGGCGCCCCCCCGTGGTCACGATACTCGACACTATGCGAACTAAGTACCGGGTCATACGATTTTGTGTTTTTTCCCATGCTATTCCCAAGATACTTCAACGGGTGGCAATCAGGGAATGTTGTTCCGCATTTCTTATGATTGTCGTTTATTTGAAGACGATTGCGTTGTTTTCTCTTAGCCGGTCGGATAAGGATAACGTTTATATTGATTTTGGTTCGCAACGTGATACAAACGGATTTTCTTCGACGTAAAAAATATGAGCTAATATGATTTTTATGCGTCAAATGATGATGTTACACAGTAAAACAAAGTTGTCTCCCGCTGTCTGTCCCTATTATGCATAAATCTTACGATATTATTTGATGCGGTTTTCTTTAATAGATAGAGTGATTCAAGAGGAAGTTTTATAATATAATACATACTATTATCATAGAAGGGAAACACTGTTAATTATGTTTATATTAGCTTGCCGGATCAGCTAGACATAACAAAACATTAATAATTTGGAAACACGGTACAGTCAAGATTACAGATACTTTTGTTTGTGAAGGCTGGAGCCTAAACTAGGTAACCCTGTACTATAGACTCCAGGGCTCCACTTACGGAACGCTGTACAATCTACTTTGTAAGACTAAGAGTATGCCTAAAGATAATTTGTGAATGTGTGTGTGTGTGTGAGAGACAATGTGTGTGTGTTAGAATGTGTGTATATATGTGAGGGTGTATATACAAGTGTCAATTGCCCAATGATTAAAAAGGTAGTCAATGTCTTCACGCTTTACATAATTTAATTTGCAAAGGACCTACTTAGTCCTTTTTTGTCACAGTAACAGTTACCTAAAATCATTATTTATGACACCGCTACACTGATTTCGCGGTAATGAGGCATTTTTAAACTCATTTTCCTCTACGATATAGAGGTTACCATTACATTCTGTGTCAACCAGACCGTCGTACATACATCGATGTATGTTTTTAAGAAAGACACTTCTTTAATATTGATTAAAGTCGTTGCAAGAAGTTTATGTCAAAGAGGGTTTGATTGACGATTGACGTAGAACACCATAGCGTCATCTTTTGAGAAAATAGCAAACTAAGAAAAAAAATAATTTAATGAATGAATTATGACTGGGATTTTGCGGCAATCAGAGTAGTATATTATACGAGTAGTTACATAAAAAAATAAGTAATTAATAGAAGTTTGAAATACAATGAATACAAGGTCTGAATAAAAAAAATATGTGTAGGTAATATTTTTTTTGCAAATATCCGTTTTCCTATCGTTTAGGAAATCTCGATGGATTTTTTTTCATCCGCCGCCGTCGTCGTCGGTCCTAAAGCATGAATGGTTGGAACAATTTATGAGATCGCAGTACACTTTTATAACGTGGCCACTCTTCTCTTCGGCAAGTTTTTGTTACCCGTTTTTCTGACTCGGGCCTTATCTCCGTACATTTGTGTCTCAATCTATTAAATTAAAACGTCTTTTTTCGGGTCCCTTTTTATACACATTTGAAGAAAGAAAAAAAAAAGTATCGATGTCACAGGAAACTACCAACTGATTTATATTCCTCGATAAGTTTACTGAGATATTGTCTTCTGAGATAGTACGTTGTATGTCAGTTAATAGAAATCATGCCAAGAAGATGTAGGTAGGCAGGTAGCTGAGCTGTAGTTATATAGCTAAGTTATTTATTCTCAAGGCTTCACTATGTAATGTTAAATTGCAAACATGGAACAATTGTGTATGCGATTTCTCATTTCCAGTTAAAAATATATTTTACTTAAAAAAACATTTTATACTTAATACAATTTGCTTAATTCTCAGCATGAACATTGTATTATCACTTATCATATCACTTACTTACCTTAATAAGCGAGCTGATTTAAATTTTAAATCGCGTAAGAAGTGTGTAATTATAATCATTTTATTTATTAATCTTGCATTTTGTACGATGCCGTGCGAATTCGTTAAATTGTATCCCGTGCTGCAGTAATTAAACATTATTATCTGTATTTACTTAATATCACAACAGATAATTATTCCCTTATTATGATTATTCGATATCTTGTTACAATAAATCAATTTATTTTCACTTAATATGTATAATTATAATGCGCATGTACCATTTAGCAGCGTGACTGTCTGTTCTGGTGGTAGATCTGAACGCGGAGTACCTGGAGATGGGATTCCGGGGCGGCGGGCTGGGCTCGACGTCGCGCACCAAGCGCATGCGCACCAGCTTCAAGCACCACCAGCTGCGCACCATGAAGTCATACTTCGCAATCAACCACAACCCCGACGCCAAGGACCTCAAACAGCTCAGCCAGAAAACTGGACTCCCCAAAAGAGTTCTACAGGTAATACTCCACTCCTGTGCTACGTGCTGAAATACGCCCACATGAAAATGTTGCGGCCAATTTCAACAATGCACCACCACCCTTATCACATACTTAACAACGCTAATGCGTATTTAAAGTTGTATGAATATCTTGCATTCAATCTAGATTCTTGTGCGATCGTTGCACTGCGAAAGTTATGTTACACTGCGAAATAATACACACTTTATTCCGCGCGAATTTGCAATTCATGTAATTGTTTGACGAATAAGCCGGTTACGGTTGTGGCACGGTTTATCATTTCCTGTTGTAATCTTCTGGTTATTCACCGGTAGTTATTCAGGCGTCACCGGTCGGCTTTTAGAAACGTTCACCGTGGATCAGGGGTTACGTCGGTGCAGCGAGTGTACTGGGCCTTACCACTCGCCAGCGACGGTAAGTGTTGGGTTGGTTGGTTCTAGTATTCCATTATTTGGTATGATGTTGTGACGTCACGTGCTACGGAACACCAGCCGGCCGGTCGCTGGACGGCGGCGGCGGCGGCGGCGGCGGCGGTGCGCTACCACTTTTGCGCGGGACGGATCATTTCTTGCCCACGCTGATGACCCGCCGCGGCCTTCTTTGACGGACTCTAATTGATTGGACACACGGCGGCCTCTCTCTAACTCTGTTAGCGCTTTCAATTTTCAATAAATGTTTGCACTAACTTGCGGCAGCGCTTTAATATGCAGGTCCTAGGGAACATCACAAAACGCCGGCATTGTTGTGGTAATTACATAGAGCATGCGTTACACTTTAGAGCTGACGGTGGCGCAACATGCCACTTTTGGGAGTTCATTGTTCTTGCACTTTGTCTTAAAGTTGGATGCGGGGAAGTTAGGTACCATGTACTTGTGTAGGTATAGGCAGGTTTCGAATAAGAGCGAGGGTTTGTGTCGTGCTTACTGTTTATCGAGTCGCGTCGCATTCCGAGCCGAGCCGGGCCGAAACGGGAAGCCGCAGATAGCGCGCGCCACATAAATCTGCTCCAACCAATTATACGGAGGCACCAGAGGACCCCCTGAGCCCCTCCGCCCCCGCGCCACTGCGGCAAGGTTCCCCTGCGACCCCCTCCCGCACCGCGCACTCTTCGCGCAACAACCTCCAAATATTGATCGAGATTTTTTCTTTCGTCGCGGCTCGAGCAAAAAGCCGGCGGCTTGCCGACGCCATTTTGCTCAGATAAGGACTTTTTCGTTTTGTGAGATGTTCGAAGGCTGTTTGTTTGGCCATCCGCTTCTGTCTCGCTGGGCTGGGGACAAAAAGACCAACATTCAAACTACTCCTGCGACGTTCGCTCCTGAGAAAATCCCATTGTTTTATTTGAACCAACCAAAAGCCTTGTGCATCGGCCCTATAAACTCGAGAAATGTTTTATTTGCTTTTATAAATTGTCTTGGTCCCGCACAGACACAAAGCAGCCAGGTGACTTTTGTTTAATAGCTATACCTACTCAATATACATAACATACATGCTATACAGCCCCTTTTAAAAATATACTTTTACATAACACGTCCCCACCTCCTACCTAAAGGGCATGTAACCGGTTTTAACGAAACTTTGTTGTCGAAGATGTGATAGGTCTTTCTATAGGATCTACACATTATTCGGTATTTTGGGTATACATACATTTCTCGATGTTTTCCTTCATCACTGGAGCGCCACTTAAGTACAACATGCAAGCCAGATAGGAGCAGCGCGCGGGCACGAGAGTCGATGCTTCGGTATCCACATCTCTGCTTCAGCACACAATACTTCGACATTATTCCGTTGACCCATAAATTTCAAGTGCGTGTATCGAGCTCCGCACGCCACTCGCCACGAATAGCTGAACCTTACGAGCAAACGTGAATTTATGCCTTTCGCTTTTACAATAGTTTCTCATGCACAATTTTTTCTCTATACATATATTTCTCTTCTTATCTATGTTTCACATGTGTAGAGAATACAAAGTTGTAGGTATCAAGGTTGTTACTTGAAAGAAAAATGTATTAGTTGTTGTAAAATATGACGTGTTTAGCTGCAAGTGCCGTTGTGTATGCGCTACTTAATCGATCTTGGGACAGTTCGTAGTCGTAGTGGTTTAATTGGTGCGCGGGCGCCGCGTGGCGATGTAAAATATAGAGCCGGTGTCACTCGAACCCCTCACAAGTCGCATTTAGAACAAACCACGCCATAATTCTCTCGATACAACTGCAATTACCTGATTTGTCACTCGCTCCGATTTCCCGCTCATTCGTGTTCGTTTATGTTATTTTTTCGTTGTGCCTGAAAAATGGCTCCCGCCACTCTCAACCGTTCCGTATTCGGCTTCTGTAATTAGTATAGAGAAAAAGTAGCTTTTGGTGTTTCATTTTATTGCGCGTTCTGTTCATTTTTAAGAATACATTTATTAGTGTTAAGTAAATTACTTACCTATGTACATATCACAGATTGATAATAATTAAATTGAACAATGTGCCTCGTAGGAAACTCGCGGAAGTGAACATAAAATCGCTGAATTTATTTTGCCTAGAAAGCTGCTGCTCGTTTAAATAAAGAACGTTTTCATGGCACGTTTCTTTATGTACCGTAAGGTGCAGTTCTTAACGGCACACAAATCCTCAAAGCAGTGCTGAAGACGATCTAACCTCTAATTAGTAGCGGTTGGACACACTCCGACATTCAGCGGGTAATATAATTTTACTTTCTAAGTACTTTTCTGTACAATATTGTTGTGTGTGATCAGTCGGCGAATGCGACTATATGACGAAGCTGGTTGGGTGTATTTTGGTTCGGTGACGTGCTCGATCAGAATCAAAGCGCGGTTCTAGTAATTAGTAAGGCGCGCGTCACACCGCGGCGCTCGGCCGCGCAGATAATTTCCGTCCGCCATCAAAAGCACACCATTTGTCATTTGAACGCGAAAACTCGCGCCGAGCGGACGTGCTGGCCCTTTCTCCCTCCTAATTTATTTACATATTTATTATTTATTTAAGGAAAACGCCGACCGACACTGACTATTAATCACTGCTCTCTTGACTTTTTATTTACTCATATTTCGCTCTTTATTTGGTTCTCTTTGATCATTCTGCGCTTATTTCAGCATTTATTAGAATTTCCACATTTGAATCTGTTTACGGAAAACTCAATACAAACCGGCAATGTTAATTAAAAACAAACAATTTAGGTCATTGAACATCTTCCTGAAGACGTATTATAGAAGATTACGAGCGCTGAACACAACATGCGTTTGCAAGCGAACTTTCTCAGTAAATATGAGTTATGAAAATTGGGAATGTACTTAGTTGTTAACGTGTCTAATTAGCTTATTTTTGGATACCGTCGTTAATTAGTTTATTTCTAATAATTGTAACGAAAAATAATCATAAAGAGTTGAAGATGTGTATTATACCGAAATCTGTTGAACTTTGAGAAGACAATGTCGACGGTTGATATGCATTGTCGCGGGCGTGCGTCGGCCAGATGTAGATAAACGTAGAGGATAGTGCTCCGTCAATGTCTCCCGGTGGCAGATAGCGATGAGGACCGATTCTATCATTATGACGAATAGCACAAGCAAGACGACATAATGTACGACACGATTCGTATAACACGAAAGACAAAGGGCAACTGATGATAATTTATAGTGACGCGTGTGGAAGTCGACTGTATAATTTAGAGGGAGGGTACACTTCGCTCGGATGTCACAATTTATGTGAGAGGATGCTGCGGCGCGTCGCGCGTACGTTCAGTGTCCACGCCGTTATTGGATCAGTAAACGAAACAAGCCTAAAAAAAATAATCATCAATATACATATCTGTAGACTCAGCATCCGTGTATCGCTCTATCAAAATAATGACGATGAAGTTATTAAATAGGTATTGCACGGTTGTTCGAATTCTAGCTTGTTATGGAGGCAGTTTGGGATATGTTTGGATACCAATTATTCTCGTTTCTCGTTTCGATTCGTTTTCACAAATTACCTACAGACCAATCGGTGGCGGCAGCAGACTCGCAACCACAAACACGATGATCCCGAAATTATCTGTTAGAATAATTTGATTTTGAATGTAAACCTCCTGATATGTAACATTTACCTAACCAAACAATAAAATAAATACTTTATTATCTAGTGCTCTTTGTTGGTAGATAGGTATATCGGTATAGAAAATAAAATAAACATTTAAGCAATGATTATGTGTCACAATCTACATAAGTTTTAATTTAGTTACAAACATATTGCGACTGAGTTATCTGTTTTACTTCAATTGGCTTTACATAAATCTAAAATAATGTTGATGAGTATACCTATTGAAACGTACGTGTAATTAGCTGCCATATAGTAGGTAAATGTGGCACTGTGTGAAAGTTATATTTGGGTCGTCGGTAGGTAGGTGCAAAGAAACAGAGAGTGAGGTTAGCAGGGCACCTGGAGCGGCGGCGGTGGTGGCGGCGGTGGCGGCGGTGGCGGCTCGGCAGCATCATTAGTCGCGTCTCGCAGACAGATGTCACCCGCACATTTCACTCATTTTTCAACTGCCATTCCACCAGTCGCACCATACAACTTTAGCAACACAGAGACTTCTAATGATGGGTGTGTTCTACATATTAGTAAGTAATCTGTCGACGTAAATAAAAAGAACGTTAGGATAAGCATAGTTTCACCAACCTCGGCGAGTGTGAAGAATGTAGAGCATAATAAGACGATAACAGACGATGCCTTTCTGTTATCGTGGGAGCTGTGAGAGGTATCCGGAGTAGTTGTGCGAGATGTGAGCTGCCGGTACCGATACCGGTAGCGCAAGTAGCGCGCCTGGGAATGTCTAAATCTGGTATTAGCAACATCCGCAACGGCCATGACGCGGGGGGCGGGGCCTCGGCGCGGGCGCGCTCATTGGCCGCCGCGCGACGCCGCCGCCGTGGGAACCGCCGCACGCTCACACTCCGCACACCATCTTCGGCTCCGTTCCTTCCTCACTATCAATGTGTCATCACGGTACTGACACATCGCACATAACACAACACACCATGCGAATTTCTTATACTCGCATTTACACCGATACCAACAATAAAGTATTATCCTTACAAATAGTTAGGTACATACAATCTTCACAATTTTAGGAATGCTGATAACCAGGCTCGTGCATTTAATTGGCATTGAAGAAAACAACTCCATGGTATGTCGTGCATTTGCTCGTTGAGACATTGCACGTCACGCTTGACGGCGCGACGCCCAGCGGGCTAATCTCACTAATTGCAGATAAAATCTGCACCGAGTATGCGGCCCACAACGCCAGATCCGCGGAACGTTCTCAAATATAATGTCTGTGCTGTCCACTGTGCCACAAAATTATACTGTATCATATTATATTTATGTGCTCACAATCCGACGTGTGTATTAGGTATGAGTGGACTTAATTTTTCAGGAAAAATCTGTGTTGAGCTTCGCGCAATTCGGTGAATGTTGATCTATGCACAATATTATAATCGTGTTTCTCTCTTGTCGTAGGTGTGGTTCCAGAACGCGCGGGCGAAGTGGCGCCGCATGCTGTCCAAGCAGGGCTCCAAGATGCCGGAGAAGTGTTCGCCGGACGCCTCGCTGGACATGGACCTGTACCACGGGCCGATGGGCTCCATCCAGTCGCTGCCCCCGCACAGCCCCACCTACAGTGTGATGGGGGGCCCGGGGAGTCCCAACTCCATGGACTGTCCATAGCCTCAGTTTTGCGCTTTATGAGCGCTCTGATTTCGGAACTAAGTGATGAACAAAGTGATTGTAACGTGAAACACGGCGAGTGGCGCGGCCTCCGCCTCTGTGCTGACTTCTGTCGACGGGTCAATAAGGTTGTAATAGAGACAGTAATGTTGTTCAACCCAGTTGTGACGTGCGCGCCTCTCGGCTGGTTTTGAAACGTTCACAAACGAGAAGATCATCGTGTCTAAAATGAGCCAAGTGGCAGAATGTATCTGGACGTGGAACAGTTCATAATTGTGTTGAATGTAAAGTACGGGGTGGGTTGAGTGTATATAATGTCCGTCCAGGAGGCCGAGCCCGCGTCTGGAGCCCCGCGGCTTCACCCACCACGGAGCGTCAGCCAATCCTACGCGCGAATGGAAATTATTTACTTTAAGCTTCATTCAACACTGTCAACTTCAATTCGATAATGTGAAACAATGGAATAACTAATATATTATTTTATTTATTTATTATTTGTAATATTTATACTTAGTATCTTAAGCTTAAGAGGATTTGTAAAATTAAGTTTACAAGCAATTATATTGATAGGTAGAATAGGGATGAAAAGATTAATTTGATAGTGATCCACGATATTACAAACATTATTCAGCTAAGTATTCTAAGATAAAAGCTCAATAGCAAAGCACGAGTACACGAAGTGACTATAGATAGCTACATAGTATAATTCACTAGGTACATAGATAAAAGAAAATGTTCTTGACTAGTAAATACCGCTCGCACCTCGTCCGCTCACAACAATGAAGATTAGGCGCGATGAGATCCTTGACTGATACTGACAAACAACAACTATGTACTCAGTTGCTGTAGTGACAGAAATACTACTTGAAACACACTTTCTATGTCTTTTAGAGTAGACGTTCTAGTCTATCTTCGATCTGTACTCCCAAGGTACCGAGTTAGACAGAAAATAATAACCCATATTTGCAATAAGGCCGAAGAAATAATTATTCCTGTAAGTAATGTCTAATGTCCCAATAATTTATTCACAAATTGTACTAAAAATAGAACAAGCAAAGATGATCTAGTAACAGTCAAATGTAAAAAATAAACTACCACTGGGGGACTTTCTTTAAAATCCATGAATGAAAAAACGTTAAGCAATGTAGCGAAAAATATAAAGGCAGTTGCTGTTGCACTGGAATGAAGCTGTTAAAATGCTGAACTTTTTTTGTATAAGTAGGTAATTCATACAACATTTTCAAAACACCTGTGAATAAATGAACGTCAACTATTCTGTCGAGTATCAGAACAGCAGCGAGCATTAAAGTCGATTACTGTCCGTTTCCAAATTCGGAAAACTATCTGTTAGCTGATTACGAATATGGCAGAACTTAACGTAACGTCAAACGGCAAAAAGTGTGATATCCTTCCGTGTAGTTTAGAATATTGGAAGCGGACATTTAAAGCATATTAATACTAATAGGATAACATTTATAGTTCGGCTGTCTACCTCTAGAATGAAAATAAAGTAAGAAAATTTTTCGAAAAATAAAATTACCTATTTATGAGGTATGTCACATTGTCAACCTACAAATTGTAGTATTTTTATTGATCTATTTTCTGGCACTCTTAAAAAAACACAAAATGTGCTACCGACTATGTTTTGTATTAAGGCAGCCGAACCATATAATGATGAATAAAGAATGAATCCTCCGAAATACGAAGTATGCATGTGGTTACATGGATAATGCACGGCAGTAGGGTACTAATTGTTATAAACATTGTATGTTAACATTAGATAGTATACCGAGTAGAGTCGTGGCAGTTAATACCTGTCCAGAAATATAACATGGGAGAAGAATACTACTAATGTGATAATATGGAAGATTCTTTAAAAAAAAAATCTGTCAAAGATAGTTTAAAACGAAAGAGATACAACATTATTCTGTAATCGTTCGTCTTCGGACTGCATGATTTTTTTTTAAACTCCTCTTTCAATAGTTATAAAATCATCAAGATTGACATCTACTTAGTGTTGATAATTTCAGCTCTAAATAAGTATTCTAAAATTGGTGAGGATGTTTTCAGTTTAAAAAATACCTTCTTATCAATAAAAATAGTTACAAGTAAAATTGGTTGCAGTCACTTGATGACGCCCGGGAAATTAATAACATGTGATGAAGACAAACTATTGTTTAATTTCCTGCTGCGTACATGCGGCTTGTACAAAGAATTACAATAAAACTTATTATGTTTTTGTAGTTAAGTGTCCCCTTCTACAAAGAATAATACTACAATTCAAGCTAATATGATCCTTGTTGGTGAAACCGTAGATCAGTGCTTAGTGTTAAATGACGTGGAAGCTGTAAGAGTTATATTTCTGGGCAAGATTAACAAGCTATACATGTACACACCACTTGCACTGTTAGTTCCTGATTATAGTTTTACTTCAGTAATGTATAGATACTTTTAACTGTATAATTTCTAAGGTGGCCTATTGCGCCGAAATGTCGCTCGCAACATCACGGCAGTGTTATACTCGCCAATGAGGTATTTTTGAAATCATTTTCCTCCGACATGACATAGAGGTCACTACTAGTTTCTATGTCGATTGTCAATCAGACGTTTACAGCTAAAGACGAAGTGACATTTCTTTCAATATTGATTGAAGTTGTTGCAAAAAGTTTCGGTCAAAGAGGGTTTGATTGATGAATGACATAGAACGCCGTAGCGAAATCTTTTGACTACTTTTGAGAAAAAAGCAAACTAAATTAAAAATAAAATGCCTCATTATGAGCCGCTTTTTTGTATGAATCGGTCTAGACAAACATGTTTAGAATACTGTTAGAATTATGTACATCCAATTGCATTTATCTTACAATGTTTGTTTTACAAAGCCATTCACAAGGAAACAAGTATGTGACTCAAATGTTACTAAATAACTACTTAGGCTTTTACAAGAGTATGAAGCTGTACGATTCAGTTATCTACATTATGCTGACAAATCATCGTGAATAGCGACCTAGAGTGAATTCAGAATCTGTAAAAAAAATATAATGATCTGTTAATAAAAAAGTTCCAATTATGAAAAATATCACATTTGTTTTTTTTTTCTGTTGCCCACCGCATATTTAGGTAGCAAAGGGTACATAACGTACGACCGGGCAGATTTAGAAACAGATACGTGGTTGTCATTATTAAATTGGGCCATTTATTATGACATTTTTGATCGCCCACCGAAGTATGTTGGGTCACACTCGTTTAATATGTAAAGTGGTGAGTCTGTTGCGCGCGATATCTCAGCGCAGATCTGTGGCCGCCGCCGTCGCCGCCGCCACTTCTGCCGCTCTGGTGGTGGTCGTCTGATTTATTGAGGGAAACTAGGGCCCAGTTGTTCTCTGCCCGCCGGTCACCGGTTGGGGTGGAGGTCGTGGACGGGCCCTGTGTGTGCGTGTCGCGCTGCGTGTCGCGCTGCCGTCGTCAGTGGCGGTTTGTTTGTAACGCGCGGTCACGTGACGCCGCCGCGGCGCTCGCTATGCTGAGGAGTTATGCTGTTTTAATTATACCACTAAGAAGGCAAAACGACCGGTGGGTGGTCCCAGGTGACGGATGTTGCTCTCGCACAACTGTTTGGAACAAATTATTATTGTGGACGCTAGTACAGTAAATTAATTTTCGTATGGCTAGATAGCTAACTGGTATATTTACTGCTAGCTGCGATGGATACTTCAACATTGGTGTTTGAACACGGCCCATAACTATTGGCGTACTACACTTACGAGCAAGGAAATCGACTCAGTTTGCTACTGCAACCAATAATACTAATACACTGAGTCGATTTCTTCTAATAATACTAATACATTTCTCGCGAGTGTAGTGTTACAGTTCTTATAAGGTAAATGAAGGAATAAGTTATTAGGTCAATACTTAGACTGGTTTGTCGGTTTAGCGCACATTTGACCAGATTTTGAGATATTTACTAGCAGTGGACTAGCGCTGTTCTAACTTTATGTCGCCACGGTGGTTTACCACGGTAAGTCTTTTGTGGATTTCTCATCGAGTCCTTTGTCAAAACTGAGTCGAATTTTAACGGGGCCAAACGTGAAGCACCAGCTTTCAAACAAAATAAAAGAATCATCAAAATCGGTTTACCCAGCTCAAAGTTTTGAGATAACAGACATGAAAAAATCTTACCATCGAAATGAGAATCTCCTCCTTTTTTGAAGTCGGTTAAAAATAACGATGTCAGGCAACAAGCCGCTGGACACAAAGTGGAGATGGGGTGGTCGAGTTCACGCATCCGGGACTGAGAAGCGTAGATCGGGAGCCGAGCGGAAACCGGAGATGAGGCTGGCCGCCTGGACACTGGCGGGGTCATCTCGGAATGTCTTGGGATAGACTTGTGTAGCTGACGAATTGAGGGAGGCATTATCTAGCACAGCATTGTCCAGTGCACGCTAGATAAACCTATTTTATAAATTTGAATAATCAATAATACAAATACAAATACAAATATTTTACAACAACACACACATTGCCTTCATCCCATGTTAAGTAGCTAAAGCACTTGTGTTATGGAAATCAGACAACGAAATATACTTACTTAAATACTTTTTTTTTCTTTTAAATACATACTTATATAAATAAAACACCCAGACACATCCAACAAGTACTTAAAAGCTCATCACCTAAATACCTGCCAGCGGTGGAAATCGAACCCACGGCCCTATGGAGCAGAGGCAGACATGCTGACCACTACACCAACGGGCCCGTCAAATAATAGTTATGAAATAGGAATATTTAGCTATGTTCCTTTGCAGTAACTCTTTCTTAATTGTATTAACAAAGCAGTCAGAATTCGCAGCATAATTGCAGCAAATCTTATGATCCTCCGGCATTGTTATTTGCATCTCGTTACAGCGTGGCGTCAAGTTTACATGGATTTCGGTGGAAGTACTAAAGGCTGTGTTTACTTTAGTGTTTGTACTTACTCCTCCTTCATAGTGCAACGTTGCCTTAAACCTTGCTAGTTTGTGCACTTACCTATAAATTATCTGTTAGTATTTCAGACCAGAAACAACTAGGCTTGCAATCTGAAAATGACGTTTAGAAGGAAACGAGACAGTCATTTATGAAAAACATGCAGGAGTAAAAGAGCAAGATATATTTATCTTCTGTCCCTTACGGCGTTTCCCAACTGCGGATAATACTGCCTGTTAAGTTCTTTAGTAGATATTTCGTCACACAATAAAAAAATACATTTTGGTGTCATCATCATCAGCCCAAATTTGTCCACTGCTGGGCATAGGCCTCTCCAATTGCACGCCGCTGTGATCTGTTTTCGGCTTCTCGCATCCAGCTTCTGCCAGCGATCTTGCGCATATCATCAGTCCACCTTGCCTGAGGGCGTCCCACAGCCCGTTTGCCGAGACGCGGTCTCCACTCGAGAACTCGTTTGATCCAACGGTCATCGGTTCCACGGATAATACAATTTTGGTGTAATCTTACTTCTTACTTACTAATATTATAAATGGGAAAGTGGGTTTGTTTGTTTGTTTCGCTTTCACGCTGTAACTACTGAACCGATTGCTTTGAAATTTTGCAGACATATAGGTAGTTAGAAGTCCGGTTTCAATAAAAGGGTACTTTTCATCCCGGAAAAAAGTGATATTCCCGAGGGAAAACAAAAATATTTCCTTTATACCGCAATATAACCGAAATCCACGCGGGCGAAGCCGCGGGCGGAAATCTAGTTGGAAATAACTTATAGTCTGATACATAACATCAGGTTAGAATTTACAAGCCAAAGCGCAAATTTAAAACTCCAGTTGTGCAATTCTCGTATTTTTGCTCGATCACGATTACGTTTTGGTTTAGCTTACGCTCGAGTTTAGTCGAGTTCAAAAACTACCAGAATACCGTTTGTTTGAGAAGAGTAATTTTAGTTTGTTTGTTTACGAGAATACGCTTTGACGATTCCGAACCGTTTGACGTACTATTGAAATTCGATAGTAACACGAGAACGATAGTAACAAGAGAGTTTGGACTAAGTTGAGACTTTTTTAGTATCGACGAAAATACGAGAATTGCACTACAGAACGCATTATTCAAGAAACTTTATCCGTACAAAACGTACAGAATTCGAAAGGAAGTAAGCTCAGAGACCAGACTCGTTGTTATAAATGACTGCCGTCAATTTGGGAATGCATTTTCGCCGGAGTTGTGGCAACTTCCCCCTACACAGTGTTGCCAGGAGGCGAAACTTCCGCTCGTATTCATAGCGGGCGTAACAGAAATTTCGGAAATCAGTTTATCTCATTCACAGTTACTTTATCTTTTCGCCAGAAAGCGACTTTATAAGGCAATTATTAGAAATTGATCATAATCTTTAATGGAGTCGAAACTCCTCGAGTCGAACTCATACTGTATAAATAAGAGCATTTATACGAGGCGTAACAGAGATTTTGGGAAATCAATAAATTTATCTTACCCACGGTTAATTTATCATTTCACTGGAAAGCACCATTATAAGGAAATTATTTTGGCGCGACGAAAGATAATATTATCTTTTCATGTTACAAAAGCTTCACTGAAATATTTTTTTTGTTACACACAAAACAAAAACTGATAGACTGATTTGCCAACTGTACTTGTTGCGAATTGAAAATACTAGTAGAAAACTGGTAACCTGCAGTCAACCATATTTACAAATAACTATGCTTTCTATATAATATGTTGCATAATTTGCACTGGGGAATTAACCAAAGATCAGCATCAGCATAATTATAAAATATTTTTTCTTAAATAAAAGATGAAAAGTACCGTTCAACCGTCACCTGTCGAAAACTAATATTAAAACATTAAAAATAAAAGGAAAAACAGAAAGATAAAATGAAAAAAACATAAACACAACACACAACTTTTGTCAAGAAACATAAATAAATAATAAACAATAAATAAACATTTCACAACACCACACACATTGCCTTCATCCCATGTTAAGTAGCTAAAGCACTTGTGTTATGGAAATCAGTCAATGAGATATATTTACTTTATATTTTCATTTAAATACATACATAGGATGACACGTAGAAACGATGAAACATAGAAAAACAAAAATAGGTGATGTGCCCCGAGCCGGAGTCCAAGTGACCGATCACTTGGGCGGGTCCTGACGCAATTCCTTCGAGTACTCCCGGGACCCGCCCTCGGAGGTCATCGTGGGGGTTTAGTCGGTAAGAGTCCGACACTACCCCGTTCAGCTGTCCCTATGGTAGTGAGGTGCCCCTGAGGATTACCCCACGTTAAAAAAAGAACGAACACCGACCACATTGGTGATGTCCTGGCGGAAAGTGGCGTGAGAAGTACTCGAAACCGGAGAT
>SJJU01001697.1:0-49179 GCA_012932125.1 Conopomorpha cramerella | reverse complement strand
GATTAAAAGCTCTCTATACAGTGTCTGCAGTATTACACGTACTACCTCAGACAAAACACAACCACAGTTGCATGCCGCATACCACCAGTCAATCTGTCTGTTTTTCCGCCACCATGAATGGAAAATGATGTACTTCTGGATCGAAACTGTCACTTTTACTACTAATTTGACAAGCCAGCAAGCAAGGTTGGATTCAAAAATACCCTACTACGCCGTAAGGGACAGAAGATATTATCTCTTACTATTGCACTTGTTCATGTTCTCCATATCGCTATCTCGTTTTATTCTAAACGTCAGTTTAGGATTGCAAGTTTATTGGTCTGAGCTTACTGCCTATTACCCTTGAATAATTATATTTCCATAAAATAAGGATACACCAATAATTTAAAAACACCAACGCCTAACGATTGTTATAAAACGCTAACAACAACTCGCTCATAAGAATTGCTCTAACTAAAATTTTAGGCGCACAACCTATAACTCTACAACGCTGTAATAGATATTATTATCCAACTAAACAAGAATGGACACCCAAACTTGGAAGATTCGGTGGCACAACAAAGACGTCTAGTGATAGAAATCGACGCGATTAGGTTCTAAGTTGGTTGGTGACAGATGATTTGGGTCTGTCTAGTCGGCCTCTTCCGTCGGGTGTCCGCTTGGACCTTATCGATTCTCTAAACATTTGACACATGTTATAATATTAATGACAATAGGAGCGACTATAATAAATTTAGGTATAGCTGTGAAATAATATAGCAGGCACATTTTGCCTGTAGCGAGAGATAAAAAAACTTGGGTACTTCTATTCAGTCACATGAACATCCGTAGGACGCAAAAATATTAAGATATATTGTGATGAGATTGCTTCGGTGGTTTGGGCATATCTTTATAATATTAGCGTACATAGACAAGCTCACCACCTGTCACGTTGCATTCCCTACGATAATGGTATTTAGTTGTCAATGTAACTCTTCTTTGTATACCAGGCGTAAGTACGTAGCCCGGGATTTTGACCCCATCGGATGAGGTCAGTTATGGCAGAAGAGTGCTATGGCATAATAAGTACGGTGTATGTCATTAATCGGCACGCTTGGCAGGCGGGTTGGCAATCACAGTGGTGTTATGGTTTAACTCACAGAGAGTGTTGCTGCCCGTTCTTTGGAGAGGTCCATTTGGTCGACTCTTACGACCCCCAGGACGGGAAATGTTGGCCTGGGGTGGTGACACATGTGTTCTATTCGCCGACACGCAATGTATGAGGAAGGTTTATATGTATAATATTTGGATATACTAGCAGAGAAAGACTAAATAATGTTTATTGGAAGAAAAACGTTTGCCGGGTCAAATAGTGTAATATAAATACGCTATACTTTTATATTTTTACTGGTCGTAATATCGCGATTATAAATCTACCACAGCAATATTCCGTCGTAAGAAAATTCTGCCATAAACGACTGCCCTAAACGCCCGAAAGGCGAAAATATAGATACATGTTCTAACCACGATTTCCATGAGATAGGTTCAATACTACCCCTGGCTTTTTACACCCGGGAAGTCTAACAGTACAATTACCAAGGACCCGACGCGATCCGTAATGTGGGCGGAGAAGGGGCAGAGTTGGCAACAAAACAGGGATGGATAAAGGAAAGTTGTATGGAGTCAAGAAAACGTGCCCGTTGAAAGGAGGCAAAAGCAAGTAGACGCGCACGTCCCCAGAGAATGACCCGTACGCCGAGAGGCAGGTAGGGTTTGACAATTATCTTACTTTACAGTTGGAATAAAACAGCCAGCGGTACAAAGCCAGGGCCAGTAAAAATATTAAACCGTTATCTTTCGTCCCAAAATCCGTTCGGTAGGTTTTCTCGGCAACGTAGGACGTTGCAGGACGCCCTCAGGCAAGGTGGACTGATGATATACGCAAGATGGCTGGCAGAAGCTGGATGCGAGAAGCCGAAAACAGATCACAGTGGCGTGCTATTGGAGAGGTCTATGTCCAGCAGTGGACAAGTATGGGCTGATGATGTTGTTGAAATCTAATCTTCTGGATTGGTCTCCTACCTAATTCCCCATGCCTGTATCAATGACTTATCACCACAATTTTGAATAAATTATGAATGAATTCAGTTTTTGTAAAATATATTCTTGATTGCAATCTTCTAAAATGTACTTGATCCCTAGACACCTTTGATGTGTACTATATATAACTATTAACGAATCACTAACATTTTAAATGTCTTAAACATTCGCATTTATATATTATACTTTAAAAGGATCTTTTTATTTTCGGGTAGTTTCTGTACGAAATAAAACAAAAGCTCTCAATTATCGTATAATATTCGATTTATATTTTGTTTAGATAAATTGGAATAAATTTAATTTAGCCGATTACTATACATTAAACGCTATACTCGTATTGTTCATGTGAGCCTAGTGACGCAGTTTAAAACATTAAGCTTAGGTAATCAACATTTAATAGTTTTTTTTTTTAAATTTATTTACACAATATTATTTGGGAATGTCATCACAGCTTCACAAAACAAATAATAACATCGACAAACAAACAAATTATTTGTTTATACACATAATAATAAAACCACAAAACGACAATGTCTAAAAAATATTCAATGCTATGTGGAGATAACCGAAGCAACAGCCGCAGTTTTTTTTTAATTAATTTATTTAATTAATTAAATGCATAAATACTGAAAAATTCAAAATAGACACTTAAAATGTACATTTAAAAGAAACCTTCGAGATAATTAGTTTTATGTTTAACTATCTTTGGATTTTTAACTTTGAATGATATTCAAAACTGTTTTATCCTACAGAGACTAAACTATGTGCGCTTACCTTAAAAATTAATAATGTGATAGTTACCAGTACAATCTAACATGTTCTAAAGATTCCATTCCAGTTTTGATCTTAGTAACTAACTACCTAAATATCAAACAACAGGAAAATAAGCAACAAAACATAACAAGAAAAAAATCTGTATGTTAATTTACGTCATACAATATTGTGATGAGCTTCATAATATTTAGTTGAATCAACTTAATCGTCATTAATTTATAACTATTTACAATATGAATGGAAACGGTTCGCCAACTTGATAAAAATTACAGTATTCTTATAATTATGTTTTTATCATTTGGTTATAAGCCAGTAGACTAACATTATCTACACTTACATCGATAACAATCATGTGGGCACGATCACTACCGAAAATAAATAAATGAGCTGAGTAAATGTTTTAAATATGTACAAACATCTGAGATTCTGCTGTCCGCTACTGCAAGTTTTATTACACTTATCAATTAACTTCGTGATTGCTGTTTCATTATTACATTTTTAAATTATTTCGTAAATCACTACAGTTTTATTAATTTCCACAATATCTATGGCACTACACGCCATAATCATTACGCGATGAAAATCAGTTATCCACAAACATGTTTTCTAATAGAAATTGCATCGAAAGGAATTGCACTACAGTCTTGCACTTTTCCGCAGCCTATACAAGAGATGAACTTAAAGATACATTACAATCTAGGATCGTAGAATGCTATCGAAGTTCATTGATACCAAGACTAAGCTTGTCCGTGACTTCTCTTCTAGAAACACAAAGTTCTCTTATTTCAAGTCACGTGTGCCTTCTTATTGTACGATCCTTGATTACAATAATGTTATTTTAAACTAATTTCCGTTCAGCCAAAGCGTGTCCCGAGTGCGTGTAGTGCGGGGACGCCGGCTCGTACAGCGACATTTTCAGCCGCTTGCATTTGGCGCGCCTGTTCTTGAACCAGAACTGTACATTCTTCGATTCTAGCGGCGGAAACTTCTGCCTGTAGGGCATCCTGTTCAACTCCTCCGTGTACTTCAGTATGAGATTGTGCGATGGATGAGTATTTATTGAGAACCATTGCTCTAGAACCGGCACTTCTGACACTGGATCGATGAAGGTGCGGTTTCTCTTGCGTCTTTCGTCAGATGATGCACCAGCGCCTAGAGCCAAATTGAGGCCGCTTGCACCTTCTCCTGGTGGTACTCCGGGAAACCCGCTCATGTATTGAGTCATGTACATGATACCGTGACCAAACATTGGATGGTTTGGCATCATGGGGAACGGGAGACGTTCGAGATGAGGGGACGAAGGGCGGTAGTGGTGCTCCTGAACAGCTTCGTCATCAGAAACGTTGTCTTGGTCAACGCCGACTCCGTTCTCGTCTTCATTGTTGTTGTTGTTGTTATTCTTATTGTGTGGGCTGTCACTGTTTTTGGGTGGTGAGTGTTGCGGAGATTTTTCGCTGTCCGGCTTGCTGAGATCCCGTGGCTCCATTTTTATATCATGTACCTGCGACAAAAGGGACAATCGTTAGTATAAAAATTTTAAAACGTATTGTTTAAGATATAGTTACATTAGTAAAAGGGAGAGATAATAATACTTCGAAAGATTGCATCAACAATTTTTAGAAATAGAAAACGATTTTTTTGCCTTTTCTAGTTGACACCTAATAAGGAGCTATTACGTAATCCGTTATTAACTGTTAAAAATATAATTTACCTTTATGATATCTGGAGGTTTAGGAGACTCCGAGGATCGGTTTTCGGGATTGTTGTTGTTCTTTTTATTTGTTATCAAAGACAATGGCGCTTCAGGGCTCTCAGGCCTATCGTCAGGGTGAAGCTCTACACCGTCGTCTTCAAGATCCGAGCCTCCGTTGGACAGGTTATCTTCAGACATTGCGTAGCGGCCCGGACTTCCCGACAACTGCAAAGGGCTCTTCAATGAGTTCAAGTCTTGTGAAGGATAGCTGTCATTACCAGCCAGCAACGATCCATTAATGGGACTATGGCTTCTACTATTGAAACCATTCACTCCAATATGACAAGTCAAACCGCTGATGCTCCGAAGTTCAGCACGCTTTTGCGCGGCTCTCGCGTTCTTGAACCAGTACACGACGTTGTTCACATCCAAAGGCTTTCTGCCTCGTCTAGATTCAAGGCTGTTCAGTTCCCTCACATACTGTTGTATCTGTTGTCTACTCGGATGTTGGTTCTCAGAAAACCAACGTTGTAACTTCGGCAGCTCAAGCTCCGGATCGAAGCTTGTCCGCATTCTGGTCTTTTGTTGTGGGTATTGACTTTGCACTGTTTGCAGTGCCGGGTGAAGGTGCTCCGGCATCGTGTTCAACGTTGGCGAACGATTCTTAGGCCCCGGTGAAGGATACCGTCGTGGACTGAACGGCGGTGGCCGCGGAGTCACTTGAGCACTCCACCACGACTCGAATTTCCTTCGCATCTCTTCGGTTGGCTCGTGGAAGTTGTGCGGCCCAGGAGTCCGGTCTTGGCCGCGACATATCTGTGCTAGCGTCCCCTGCAAAAGGAAAACTGAATTAGCACCACATTTGTCTACCTTGTGTGCTTGTTTGCACTGCTTTCATAGTACAGAAGTTATTGAACCGTTTTAGAGCGCAAAGAGGGCATCCAACTAGAGAGTTAGGTATAACTGGACGAGTAAACATAGCGAGCATTGTTTTAGAAAACGGTGCCATTAGATTATGAAAATATTAGGTTGGTTGTTAATGCGTGTGTCATGCCCGTAGAGGCGGCGCGAGCAGTACGGGGCGGCAAGAGGCGGCGGCGCGGTTTGATGCTGTTTGGTCGGCGGTTAGCGCGGCCGGCGTCGAAACTTCAATCATAGCCTACTCTAAAACAATGAGCGCGGGAAGGAGTCTCACCAATTAGAACCCACCCACTTGCTTCTTAACAAGATAACGCAAAGCATCCCTTAAAGTATGACGAAGAGCCTTCGGTAAAACTCCATAAGAGAGAATCATGTTTGTTTATGTCTCAGACAGTGACCTTAAGCGTCGTAACAACGTAGCAGCCATTACCTATCTTATAATCTTTATGAAAACTTGTCAGTTTTAATTCCAAAGCAAAATAACCTAGCAGGTCAATTATGCAATGGAAATCTGAGCTGTTATCTGTAGATTAGGTACATTGGAACAATGCATGTGATTATGCCATCACGCTAGGTGACAGCCGAGATGTCGGCAAACGCGCTGTTGCCAAATCAAATGTTAAATTGTACATTGCGTTGCGTTGTAAATCATGTCACCTGAGCGGTTCTACGTACAGTGATACGTTAATCTGTTTCTTTGTCACATACATTTAAAACAGCGGTATGTTATTTACATTCAGATATTGTCTCGTTCAGCTTTGCTAAAGATTTACAGTGCTCGGCGCCTGGGCAAGATAACTCTGTCACTTTAATCCGTGTAAGTACGTAATTCGGTGTGCGATTGCGCACGTTTCTTGATGCACGTTAAGTAACAGCACTTCAAGTTTAACAGGCTTACCTTATCAGTCGGCTGAACGAGCTAGTTTATACAACATAAGCCGTGCTCGTAGAATTTTTGTTTTCGATTAAAAAATAAAAAAAATATATCAAAAGGATTTCCTCTCAAGATTTATCGCTACGTGGAACATCCTTCGCCTCAGTTCCACTTCGATAAAGAATTTCGGAAGTGTCCAAAGTTTATTTGAACCGCGGGCGAAATAGGGTTCGATAATAAATTAAAATAATATTTTGACGAGCCAGTTTATTTGGGGCTTATCTGTAGTACTGTCTTTTGGTGTGTCGGGGGCAATGTGGAATGGGCGGTGTATTTTGGGAGTTCATCTTGTATTTAGCCGGTAGAGTTACATTGTTCCGGGTGTTTGATTATCTGTAGCAGGCGGCGGATCCTTTGACTCATTTGTACCTTTCACATCTACCTAATTGTAAACTTTCGCTTTCCAAAGTTTCGATAGCGAATAGAAGAGTATTTACAGAGCTGTTCGAAATGTACATTCTTCATACTTTCTTATTGTAATTTACGGTGTATTTCGAAAGAGTAGATATAATCTACAGTTCAGTTTTAACTCTTTAGTTTACCTGGAAGAAATCGCTCTGTTTCGAGATTTACATTTGTGATGAACAGTATACAATAAAGACTATATTCATTAACTCTATATTTATTCCCTTAGGCTGGTAATCTTGAAAAAGTCCGCTTAGGGCTAAAGAGATGTTATAAACTTTTTTTGTAATAGACTCAGTCAAAGTGTAATTTTTCTTTAACAATCAATACATAGGTAGTATCAAATAAAGCTCCTGAGCTCCAGTTGGTCGGATCCTTGACTTGTAACCGGGAGGTCCCGGGTTCGAGTCCGGCTACTGGACGTGTACCAATGGGACTCTTTTTCAGAGCCTATGTACGCAACGCAACGCTCGTACGGTGAAGGACAACATCGTGATGAAACCCGCACACCACAAGGTGTGTGAACCCTATAACGGCGATGGGCTCACCCCCTGTCACGTTGGGTTAAATACGCTTGGTGAACCGTGGGTACTTGCTTTAGCAAGTGCCTCTGCCTACCCCTCTTTGGGATTAAAGGCGTGAAGTGTATTTATTATTTTTTATCAAATAAAGCTCGCTTCCCGCCGTCTTCCCTATGTAATCTTATATATGTAGGTATTTATAAATACATAAGTCTGAATACGATTTCGAAGAATAGTGATTCTTAAGAAAGGTTTATATGTATAATACATGCATAAAATAGCCAGGGAACACTACATTTTTATCCTATGAACAAACGTTTGACCACCATCCTGCCTGATGTTAAGCAGCGATGTGGTCTACGACGGAGCACACTTGTTCATTAGGTACCTATTCGTTTATTAGCAAAATAACGTTTGCCAGCTCAGCTAGTTAATTTCTAAATGAACTGTACACGAATAAGGAACCAGAGTAAGTATAGTACACCGGTGTATCCCACAGGCAACTCAGACCTCAATCCTCTAATATCGATTTCCCTCACACCGCCACAAGGCCCGGGAACGTTCACAGCTTTAACCTCGCGAATAATAAGATTATAAAGCATTATTTTATGGTATTAATAAGATCAAAAGCGTTCGTACATCTAAAACTCAACTTAACCCTCTTTCGGGTTAAGACGGGGGTACTTCCCCCAGAAGTGTACATTTAGGAAATAACGTAAGATAGAGGCGCGGGATGAGAACCAAATTCAATTATGTTTATTATGTATGGAGATACGACGTGTGAGGCAGGTGGAGTAGCTTTCATACTGTTTAGGTGTCAGAGTTCAGTTTTATACACGACATGTATATTTTACATTATTATATTTTTCATAAATTAACATCTGTTTGTTAGAACCTCGCTAAAACTCGAGAACGGCTGGACCGATTTGGATATTGAATTATTTTTGGATGTCTTTTTACGTCAAGGTTTAATATAAATTTCACCCCTATCAGCTGTATTTCGTTCAATACAGGGTGTACATCGGCGATTGACAGCTAGTAAGGTGATATAAATAGAAGTATTTCAGATTTTATACGAAGAGAAGTTTTTATTATAAAGTAGCTGTCAGCAACCCGCTGCCAAGCGTGGCGATTATTGGCATTTCCTCCCAAATTATGACGGAAATCATTGGGGAGGCCCTCGTCCAACAGTGGACGAAATTTGGCTGATGATGATGATGTAATACATATAAACCTTCCTCTTGAATCACCCGGCCTAATACAAAAACCCCCCATCAGTACTGATCACTAAAGAATCTTCTCCCACTCTCTTTACTTCGAATCAGTTGTATTGAATAGAAAATATGCTCGCAAGTATGTATGTAGATTTTCCCTCTTACGGCGAAAACAAAATGCGCTCTTAATTCAGACAAGGCTGGTGATCCCTATTAGCAGAGACTTAAGCGTAACCTCGCAAATTATAATGAAGCAAAATATACAAGAAACATTTTCGTAAACGTCAGATACAAGTTAAGTTGCACAGTGCGAGATAAATCTGATCTCGGATTCCTTAAAAGTTCTATGGATGTAGAGACCAGCTTTATCTTGACGTTGACTATATCGACATGTCCGCGACAGTACTTAAGAGTTTGATAATCCGTCTCTTGTCAGTTGAAGAACGCGTTCCCCGCCCCCCCCACTGATCTCCTCTCAATGATTATGATTTGCTAAATCACAATCAGGATTACGTGTCGTCAAAATCATGAAGTGATGATTCACTTTTAATCTGGATTTGATTTGATGATTAAAATACTTTAAACTTTATCTTTGTGAACCCTATCGCTGACAGTGCACAAAATTATGCAATTTTTACTATAAAAATGTGTTCACAGCTATAGTTGATTTCCGTATTTCGTCTAATGAAAATCCTATTTACTAACACTCCACGTCAGGGTAGGTAGTGACTACAGAACTCCATTTGTCTTACCCACATTCTCTGTCTATGGGTTAAAGTTACGTTAGATACTAGCTGACCCACCAAACGTTGTTTTCCTATATATACATTGTTAACAGTGTTCCCATTCTAATGTCCATATCCATCCATCCATAACGTATCATACACACAAACCTTCTTCAAGAATCACTCTATATTTTAAAGAAGCAACCGCATCACATTTCACTACTATGTCTTATAGATCTAAGCATACATAGAGACAGACAGAAAGAACGGAAGGTGACTTTGTTTTATACTATACTAGTGGACGCCCCGCGATTTCGTTCGCGTAGTTTCAGTGTTTCATACAAACTATAATCCCCTTACCAATAAGCGCATTTTCACTTACACAACGGTTATTACAGGTCTACTTGAACTGGTTATTCCATATTTGACATACAACTGACAAGTTAAGTTGAGCTTTGTGTATCTTCGAAATAGCAATTGCGCCATTATTGGTAAGGCCCTAACACTCTGTTTATAGCGACGCGTTCCACATTATCGGAATGAAAATGTACCCTATACCCATCTCATGGTCTTAAGCTACCTTCCCACCATTTTTCAGCCTAATCGGTTCAGCCGTTATTGATTTATAAATAGTGTAACTAACACGACTTTCTTTTACTTATCGCACAGTTACAACCAAAGTGACAGAAAATAAAATGTGTAATTTTATGAAATTGAACCTCAACATAAAAGATACAAAACTTAAATTACAAAATCGGTGTGTTTCGTTTTTGTTCTAACTATGCGAGTGGTATAGTACCTAGTAAAGAGAAGAAACAATCACCTACATATAAGTAATCCCGTATAAAGAGGACGCATCAGTTACATTTAAACTGGCCATGAAACGGCCAACATGCATATTTATTCAACATACTTCAGTTGCAAACAAAATCAAATATGTACTCAAAAACACCGGGCGAACTTTGCACTAGCCGATACTCGGAATCGTTTACTTTGAACCTAACGACGCGTGCGGTGTTAAAGCCAAAATGTGCCAAGGTTAAATTGTCATATACAAATTTTCCATTAAGTTTATTAGTAAATTTTGAAGAGCAAAAACATCGGAGGGAACCCGTAGCCACTTCTGCCAGCCGGTTATTTGATTTGTCCCCCATTAATCAAGGGTTACGCTTGGATTGGCTTTTACTTTACCTGCCTCTGGACGGTGAATCTAATTAAGATCAAAATGTCACAAGTGCATTTGCCGAGTCCATTTGAAACAATTGTTAACAGCGAAATACGATCGCGTAGAGTGCTACTGTAAAGTGTAAGAACCCTGATAATATGAAATAACAAAGTAAGTCAACTCGAGTTAGTTAATATTTAAGAGAATTATTTGCAATTGGAGAGGACTATGTCTAGCAGTGGACTAATATGAGCTGATGATGACGATTTGTTATTTATCACAATGTTTAAAGGAGTGAAATGTATTTGTTATTTTTTTTACGTAGAATAGTTTCATAAATAAGAAAAAAAAGTGAAACAAAACCTTTGGAATTCACTCGATTCAAGGGATCCTATTTTTAAGATTTGTAATAAACTCGTTCTTTTGAGCATATTTCATGACGAGAATGCGAAATTATAACACTTTGTACGAATATCTGAATCTACACGAGCCGTTCACTAATGACTAAAATACCCACTAATTCCATACATAAAATAGTACGCACGTCACTGATGGCTACAAAATAACAAACCCTTAAAGTATTCAAAAGCAAAATTTCAATTGCCCAGTTTCAGTAAACTACAGAGTACGCCGCGAGTTCATTGAATGCCGGTTAACCAGACAAAACGGTGGGAAAATTATGATGATAATTCTCACCGAATTTCAGGTATGTACCTATCTAGCATCTCGTTTAACCCAAACATCGGGTATGTAGTATTGTTCCATCATACAATAGTTAGGTTATATGAATAACATTTTCGGAAAGCCTTTGCTTTGTCCGAGCCGGGCTTATAGGTAACAATGAAATTTACGATAATGAGGGCGCGAGTAGGGTTAACATTAAACAGAGCGTTTGCTAAACGAAATTAGCCTTTAGTGCTATTGCAACTTCGATTGCACGAGATTTCATTCGATTCTGAAATACAGTCAGCGGTTTTAAAATGTAGATCTTAACGCTTGTTCCTTAACACTTAACCTAGCAGAGGGATTATAGAACCGACTTAATTTTGAACCTTAGTCCGTTGAAATACAATCTAAACAAATATTCTACTCGTCAAAGGGTTAACAGTTCATGGAACGCTGACGTAGGGTTGAATACTATTTCCCTTAAACCTTCACGGTACTATAATCAATATCACGATGGCTCACTATTTTGCTGAAGATACACCTAGATTTTCACGTCATACCTAGTCTATAGTGAGTGGCTATTATATGTGGGCTTCGCTCATACACTGAAGGAAAACATCGTAATGAAACCAGCATAAGGGCCTTAAAAGGGCGATGAACTCACTCCCAATAAATAATAAGAAATTAATGTATTCGCAAAAGAATTTATACATTTGTAACTGCTATAACAATTAACGTATCAGATGACAGTAATTAATAAAATAAATAATAAATATTTTACAACAACACACACATTGCCTTCATCCCATGTTAAGTAGCTAAAGCACTTGTGTTATGGGATTCAGACAACGAGATATATTTACTTAAATATATTTTTTTTTCTTTTAAATACATACTTATATAAATAAAACACCCAGACACATCCAAAAAGTACTTAAAAGCTCATCACCTAAATACCTGCCAGCGGTGGGAATCGAACCCACGACCCTACGGAGCAGAGGCAGACATGCTGACCACTACACCAACGGGCCCGCCCAATTAACAATTAGCGTATCAGATGACAGTAGTTGTACATGGAATTTATAGACTTACTACTCTCTAAAAAAAGGGCTAAAGCCGCTTGATGTATGTATATATATGGAAATTGACTTCTCCTAGACGTTCTTAAACGATCACCTACCAAATCGGAAGACGTCTTAAAGAAACAGAGAGTAAAATTTATTAAAAAGCGGCGTAGAAAATGAAGGTTTGATGTCTTTGCGTACCTCTGAAGATAAGCTTGGATCATAGATCCAAGTTGATGTGTTATTGAAGTCTATTCAATAATTCATGTTCACCATTTTTTTTTTAAATTGTACCTAAGTAGTCGAACCTGTATAGATAGAGTTACATAGGTACTATATGAAGGTAATCCTTTAAGGAGGTAAGGAGTTCGGACGTGTCGGTGACTGTACCCGGATTGCACGGAATTAGCCGTGCTAGCGGTACGCAGGACAATGCCCGGACGGGCTTTGCTACGCGGAGCGCACCGCGGGGTCTCCCTTTGACAAGTGTTACACAAATTTTTCTGACAGCGCCATTCTTGATCAAAAGATTCGAGTAGTGTAATTCATATTCATTCGCATTGAAAATATTTGCAGAGAAAGGGATAGGTATATAATGTTTGTCTTGTTTAAAAATAAATAGTGTATATACGAAGTATATTTTTGTAAATCAATACTTGTAGCTCTACCAGTGGCGTGCACTGGCTTTTACGACAAGGTAGGCAGTAATCCCCAAGGATTGACACCTATGTATAGGTAACTTGTCTTTACGAAATATAGGTTCCTACCTACCTATCTACTCACCCACAAAACACAAGACCTTCATTAGCCTATGCCGTGAATACAGCAAAAAAGTATCTAGCTCTATTATTAGGTCGGGTAACCAAAATACTAAGGTAGGCAGTGTCTTTTTGCCTGTATGGTGTGCACGCCACTGAGCTCTACCTACCAAAAGTGAGTATTCTACATAACACAACACACCCGTCTTTTAAAGAGGTAGAGACAATCGTTCTTCACTTGTTACTATTCTGACTTATTTAGCTCCTTCCAAATGTATCAATCACTCCATGCATGTCAGTTTCCGGTGCTCTTTATCTAACCTTCCACTGTCATACGTCTCTGATTAAAAGCTGCAAAAAAAAAACAGCAATAAAAAAAACCACGTACCTCATCCAAAGGGCATCCAGTAGACATGAGCAAGGGTCTACTCTGCAGTAGCAGAAGTCTGAGCAGCTTGTCCTTAATGTCTTGAAGTGGAGTGGGTCTGGCTCGAAGGAGCTGGATGCGCAGCGTCGCGACGGTGGTCAGCTCGCCCAATACCTCGCCAACAGTGGCCAGGGGTCCGTCTGATATGCGGTCAAAGGTCAGGGGCTTCCAATTGTTGATGACCACGGAACCTGCGAATTATTGTTATGATAATAATAGGCACGTTAGGGAGTGGTGAATGAAAGAGTTCTTACTGGTATTGAAGTAAATGTTTTTTTGGAAAGTGTGTCCCCGAACTGATATGGGTCTGCCGAACTTTAATAATTAAGGGTCTTTCCACAATTCGTCACTGTCACCTAACTTTAAACTAAGACACGGTTCGATGGTACATACTACTGATTAAAGAACTGAGGTAAACTGTAGGTTTACAGCAGGCTGTTTGAGTGCTTACAAGTTACGAATGGAGATAGGTCACATAACAATAATCAGGAATGCGTTCTTCACCATCACATCGCAGAATGGTGGTCAAACTCTTATTATAGAAAAACTTAGTATGACTGGTACTCCATCCTTTTTCTAAAAATCTATCACAACAAAATCAAACTCATTAAAATACCAACCTTTGGCAGCCGCAGCCATTTCCATAGGGTATCCAAGCCTCATGAGGGCCGCCGGCACCAGGTCCTGGAAGGCCGTTGCCGCGGGTATAATGACGTAGCTGTCAGTCTCCACCACGGCGCGGCGGCGGTAACCAGTGTCACCGTCACCTATTGATGGCACCGCTTCCACTATGCAGTGGACTGGCAGCGTCTTGCCTGGTGGAGAAAAAACAAAATCCTTAGTTGGGAGCATTTTTTTTTAATTAGGCTATATGGCTTTATGTGGCTTTTGAAGCTTGCAGGTGCAGGAGTTGTGGAGGAGAGGTGAGAACATGAAAAATTGGATCAGAAACAGAGATTTGTGCAATCAGAAAAAAAAATTGTCGAACCGAGGGCGTTTACATTTTTTTTGTAAGTCATAATTGGCTTAGCGTTGTGTAATGCTAGCCTATCTAAGTATTTGTATGCAATATCACATAATTCGAAGAAATTATTGTAGACCTGACTAACCATTTCGTTGTTTTCTCTCAACAAAAGGTAAAAAGGTAATATTTTCCCTCCGTAATATATTTTGTTAATTTTTGTCTCGCCATTTATTAATTTTCTCAAATGGACCGCACTTGCATTGAAGAGTACTCTTAACGTTTTTAAGACACTCTTCTTTGGCATAAAACGAAAAACGTGCAAGTTAAGTAGCTGCCTGACTGTCGTTAAGTAGCGCTTTAATTATTTAGCAACTTTTCAGGCGAAAGCAACGCTTTGACTGGCTCCTTGTGCAAAAAAAAAATATCGCTACGAAATTTGTTAAAATAATAATTAATCCTTCTACGGTTCGCGTGATTGCTTTGTGATGGCCGGCGCTTTTACTTTGTCTGCCCGCTCCCTTACCGAGATATTAAATAGTTCTTGATGCTTCGATGGAAGGCGCGCCTTTTACATTTACATTACATTCTTTTTAAAATGAGAAAAGAATAACGCCTGTCATAGGTACTCTATGGTATTACTGGCAGGCAATAAAATCGTTTAAATACTTTTTCTATTGTCTGCAGCATAAAAATAAAACAATGACGTCACACGGGAGCGCAGACTGAATGACAACGCTCAGTTCAGTCGTAGCGACACTGGGGTCGTGTGAGCTGGGGACGACAAAACACGTACCTACATAGGTACCTAGCCTCAACACTCCTGGAATTATTTTAGGGTCACAATAATCTCTTAATAATATTGTTCGCGTGAAAGCATGCGAAGTTCGCTCACCATCGGGTTTTCGTGTCTGAAATAACATTAAAATTTCTGTAGCAAGGTAATCGCCGCTAAGTTACTTTCAATAGTTTTGGTTATGAAATTTCGTGTAGGGTGGAAGTGGGTGTAGTTACCACCTACTATCTACCTTGGTTTAATATGAGCGTGGATTATTTCGGGGTTACGTTGTGTCCCGCCGGGCGACTTGGTCCTTTGGTCAGTTAAACCCGGGGATTTGCCGGCGTGAAATCGGTTAATATTAAATATTCGAGGCTAAGGAAATGTGGATTTTGGAAATAATTTACTCGAGGCACCGACGTAAACTGAGAACAACAAAATGTATGGAAATTCCGTTTTCCGATTTTACCTACTATTTACTACTACATATTTAGTTAACTCATAAAATACAAAGTAAGTATGATTAGAGAGATATGAAGCTCTCTAATAAGATATCTACAATGTGTCATTTTATGAAATTGAACCTTAACATAAAAGATACAAAACTTAAATTGCAAAAGCAGCATGTTTCCTATTGGGTCCTTTTTGTTATAACTATTGTCCTCATATTTTGTATCATGATTCTGTTAAAAAAAAACAATTTATTATGGTCTAACTAGGTACTTAGTACAGCTAATCCACGTTCAAAAATTCGCGCACGAATCACAACATGTTAATAACAGAGTCTTGAAGAAATTATATACCTCTCCCTTCCTCCCGAGCAATAAACGATATGCCGTTTCGCTCATTCGTTTGTCGCTGATCACGTATAGCAAAAATAATAACAATTTCTAACTTTACGAGCGTACTGTGCTAAGCCATGGGATATAAGTGTATCTAACATTATTACGAATGATTCCAGCTACCTCAAGCTTATATTGGCTTAAAATAATAAAGTGGCTGCAACATACTTGCATCGAGTAGCATTTGTGAAAGAGGAATTTGTCACCATTGCATTGTGGTTTTTAAACGTCGGATATTTTGTATACGTTCTAAGTCCTAACCTTCATGTGGGTATTGGAGATTTTTTTTTATCACTATGAACAAGCTTTTGACCTCCATCCTGCCTGATGTTAAGCAGCGATGTGGTCTACGGTGGAGCACACCTGTTAATTAGGTACCTTTTCACCCGCGACTTGAAGACCTTCAGACTGTACTGCGCAGGAAAAACAGATTAATACCTTTAATACGTACTAGCTGATCCGGCAAATGTTGTGTAGCTAATATACATTATTAACAGTATTTCTCTGCTATTATACGAATGTTCGAGCGTCTGTGGTCCAGTGAGTCGGATACTTGACTTGCAACCGGGAGGTCGCGGATTCGAGTCCGGCTACTGGACGTGTACCAATTGGAGTCTTTTTCAGAGCCTATGCACGCAACGCAACGCTCGTACGGTGAAGGACAACATCATGATGAAATCCGCACACCACAAGGTGTGTGAGGCCTATAACGGCAATGTGTTCACCCCATGTCCGAAGTGAAGTGGAATATCTATAAATATTTTTTTAGTATAACTTTCCACTGATAAATGCTATCTTTTTAATACCAGACTAAATTATCGAAATTCAATAGAAAGACAGATATGCACATCAAAAGTCTCTAGGGATCATCAAGAACATTTTTAGCTCTAAAAAATATAATTTATTTAAATCAAATCTAATTTTCTGAATTGGTCTCGTACCTAATTCCCCATGCCTGTTACAATGATTTATTTTGAAATTTTGAATAAATTATGAATGAATTCAGTTTTTGTAAAATATATTCTTCATTGCAATCTTCTAAAATGTACTTGATCCCTAGGACACTTTCGACGCGTGTAGTTTACGTTACGTGAGGTTCAAAGCCACTGTAAACTGTCTGTTACCAATTTTCACAGCGAGGTCAAGATTAAGATTGGACGTATTTTCCAGGGGTCCGAGTTTGGCGCATCTCCCCTGTCCACCGTCAAGATTGTGTTGCATTATCGCGTGGCACGTTTCCCCCATAAGCCCAGATCCGGGGGATACGCGGGGATTCAGGCAAGAATATTCCGAAATTAATTGTCGTTTGGGACCGCGCAGACTACTTCGGCCATAGTTTCCGAGATTTTCTAAGGATTTACGTATTATTATGTTTCTTAGGAGACGCAATAGCGACGGTTTTGTTTTGATTTCAAAATAAATATTAAGAGGAAAGCGCCGGCGAAAGTTGTTTTGCCATATACATTAGGACTAGTTGTGGACGCCCGAAGATTTCATTCGCGTAGTTTCTGTATTTAATGCAAACAATAACCCCCTCTATTTGGTGACAAAAAATACCAAAAAGTACTTATGTCCTTTCTTAGGCTCTAAATTATCTGTATACCTAATTTCATATCAATCGGTTCAGTTGTTTTGGCGTGAAAGCGAGACAGACAGAGTTACTTTCCCATTTATAATGTTAGCAGTTTTTCCCTGCTCTTCTATGTAAGTATTGTACGTATAAATCTTCCTCAAAAGTCACTCAAACCTATAAAGAAAGCCGCATCAAAATTCGCTGCAATATATACAGGGACTGGCAGCTGGAGGCGGCTGTGTTTTATACTATGTAATGTTTGTCTGCTTCGTATACTTAGTAGGTGAAGATCTATTGCGCGTACAGTTTATTAGCTGTTAGAATATACTTGACAACCTGTAATTTTTTACTTCTATCCTTCTCTGTTGACGTGTGAAACGAGTGAGATAGAAATACAAGGTGATAGGCTGTCAAGCTTAGTCTAAAATTTCTACTTCCCTACAAAAGATGCGTGACATCAATATATCGCACAGTTAGAACAAAAGTGACACAAAACAAAATGTGTCATTTTATGAAATTGAACCTTAATGTAAAAGATACAAAACTTAAATTACAAAATCGGCATTTTTCGTATTAGGTCCTTTTTGTTATAACTATGCGAAGTACCTAGGTACTTACTTTAGTGCAAAAAAGTCGATATTAAATAAGAAACGTAAACATTTTTCAAAATAGAACATCAACTTGTTCAAGTAAGACCCATTGAGTCATCCACTCAAGACATTGAATGAACTAAATTTCTCTACGTAAAACGCCAATTAGCTGGAAAAAGCTCGCAGCTTAGCTTAGCCGACGTACCTACGTCAGTATCTACATTTGACCGGTATATTTTGGTCTGGTGTAATTGAGAAAGAAACACGGGTGGGAAGACCAGCTTATGTTATGTTGTGTTCTATTAGAGGGTGGAAAGTCTTCTAAAGAGTTGAAATAAGACTACAAAGGCTGCTGCGATGGATGCTATTGTTGTAAGAACTGTGTAGTGGGAATTACAAAAACTTCAACTAACAAAGGGATTGGAAAATAAAAGTTCTCTGGATATAAATTTAAAACGTCTAAGTATGTTATTATTTTTCACATTCGAATGGAGACACACTTGATTGAAGAATACTTCTAGTATATATCTGAGATGAAATTTCTAATTATTGTTGGGGATTCTGAGAAGAATTAAAATATGTTTTCTGAGTTTGTTGTTTTATAGTAATATATCTGTCTCTTCTGATATTACGTTGAATATTGTGATGGTGAAACTGTATATAAAAGCTAATTCTTCCTTTGAAATTCCTGAATTTATTTAGTTAGTTAACCATTGACCCCTTTTTTGACAAATAAATCGAAGGTGCTACTTATAATAAGCATTATTCATTGCAGAATGTTTGTAGTGAGATGTGGATATTCAACCGTTTTGTGGACACATTCTGACCGAAGACATGATAACAGTTAAACTTCTATTGTCTTAAGTTTATTGTCCACAAACGTGTTATGAATAGGTAATCTTTGTATCTCTCTGCCTATTAATGGAATTACAGGCGTAACATACACTTTGTCTTTATACGAATAAGTTTGTAACTTATCTGATTTCTGTCTTCGATGTAAATGTTTACCTAAATAAATACCCTAGTACTTCTGTCTAACCCACGTTGACTGTTCTACTATGAGTGTTAATTATATACTTACCAAAATAGGTTTCTTTTCAATCATTAAAGTGTTAAATTTCATTAAGTAACTTCCCACAGTCACTTCCTATCAATATAATATTAAGACGCGAACACTTTTGCACCCGACAGTACCAATTCAATGTACACATAACGCCATATAGTTAAGTACAGTGAGATAGAAAACCCATCAACGTCAATGTCACGGAACCCCGACGTGTTCGAGTTATACAGCATTAACTGATATGTTCAAATCAAATTCACCTTTGGAAAGAGCTTAAAGACTCCCCCCATCAAGCAAGCATTAACAATGGAGTAAGGAACACTGCGGACAAATTGCATTAAACATTTTCAAACACAAACTGAGCTGTTACACTATGAACTGTCTTAGGCTTGAAAGCTCAGTGCAAACTGGTCATATATACCTCTGTTTAGACTATCACAGTACTTAGTAGGAGTTAGCGTAAGAGTTAAAAGGATATGCATGTGTTATAGACTTTTCTATATTGAGCTTTTCTTTGGGCGGTTGTTTTGAGACTTTGTTACTTATATACAAGCGAAGATAATGATTCGGTAGTGCATAGAAAGCTTCTGAAATTGTATTAACGATATTGGGCCTTACTAATAATGGCGGTATTGCTATTTCGTAGATACACAAAGCTCAACTTAACTTGTCAGTGTATGTCAAATACGGAATAACCAGTTCAAGTAGATCTGTAATAACCGCTGTATAAGTGACAACGCGTTTATGTGTAAGGGGGTTACCCTGTATCATTACATTGTATAAATCAAAGTCGCCTCCCGCTGTCCGTCCCTCTGTATGCTTAGATCTTTAAAACTTCGCAACAGATTTCGATGCGGTTTTCGTTAATAGATAGAGTGATTCTCGAGGAAGTTTAACATGTATAATACATGCATGTAACAACAGAAAAACACTGTTAATAATGTATATAGGTAAAAGAACGTTCGTCGGGTCGACATCAAAAGTGTCTAGGGATCAAGAACATTTTTAGCTCAAAAAAAAATGAAATTTATTTAAATCAAATCTAATCTTCTGGATTGGTCTCCTACCTAATCCCTCATGCCTGTATCAATGACTTATCACCACATTTTGAATAAATTATGAATGAATTCAGTTTTTGCAAAATATATTCTTGATTGCAATCTTCTAAAATGTACTTGATACCTAGACACTTTTGATGTGTGTACATATACACCAACCACTAATAATGATTTCTACAAAAAAATACGCTACTGAAAATTCAATACAATCCTCATGAATTAACACGTCCTTTGTCCATGGCCACGTGACCACAGCGGCTTGTCCACGCCATTGTTTACTTCGGTACCTCTGTATAATGTATAGGTATACTATGTTTGTGTGTGTTTCTCTGTGTGTATGTTGTAGTATTTCATAGTACGCAGTGCAATTCTAAGAGCCATGTTCGCGATTCGTGTGCTTCTATATCACGCTCTCCCTCTCTTAGCGATGCGGTATGACAGAGACAGCTATATGCTCTCTTGTGAACTTAAATATTTTGACGCTCGGAATATAGTAGAGTACAAGTGAATAGGGCGCGCGTGCGCCGCTTGCGTGGCCGTAGAGTCATGTTCCCAACTATCGTGAGCCGTGATCTGGTGGCGGGCGGATAAGCCTCGCGTGTCATCTGCGGGAAACCTTCCAACTGCTAGCTGGAGGACTACTGCGGACTCTAAAAGTAGGTTTTTCTTTTTGTTTCGTTTGTCGGTATTTATAGGATACTTATTTACTCTAATTATTTTAGGAGTAGGATAGAACATGCTCGACCGGATAGCGACACACACTACCCATTACACTATGTTAAGTTCCGTTATAAGTTATATGAATTAGGTTATAATAATAATAAATAATATAGTAATAAATATTTTACTACAATATTTTAACACACACATTGCCTTTATCCCATGTTAAGTAGCTAAAGTACTTGTGTTATGGAAATCAGACAACGAGATATATTTACTTATATTTTTTTTTTCACTTAAATACATACTTAAAAATACATAAATAAAACACCCAGACACATTCAACAAGTACTTAAAAGCTCAGCACCTAAGCACCTGTCAGCGGTGGGAATCGAACCCACGACCCTACGAAGCAGAGGTAGACATGCTAAACACTACACCAACCTACCATTACCTGGAAGAAATCGCTCTGAGCGATAAGGTCGCCATTTGCAATCTTACCATTGTTAGTTTTACATTTTGTAATGTACAGTGTGCAATAAAGAGTATATTCATTCATTCATACAAGAAAGCGCGAAGGCGGCTGTGTCGTTGGATTTTTGCACACAGGGTGTTTTTTACTACTAAATCGTACTAGGTATCTACATGATATATACAGGCTGACTTCGGGGTCATGATCCGGACCAACATTTTCTAACTCAGAAAATTGTAGCGATTCCAACAGTATAGTTGTTTTTGTGCCTGAGACATTTTAAATTTCTAAAAATGTATCGTTTTTACTGAATATTTCCAACAAAATACAAGCATACAAGACATACATACATACATACAAACAAGTTTTTATAACAGAAAAACTTTGTTCAAGTAAAGAAGTAGCATTGAAATCGCTATCATTTGATGAGTAAAAAAAAATTGTTCCGGATCATGACCCCAAAGTCACCCCGTATTTTTTTAAGTAATATAAATTATATTATTAAACGATTTATAAGTAGTATTGTATCGTGAATAAAATAAGGTCCATATTCCACTTTATAGAATGCATCGAAATTTTAACACAACTTTTTTTTTTCATTTCGCCACATTCTCGCCATAGTAAAAGTTTCCTATATTGATAACTCAATATTGTCCACCGGTATATACCCGGTGAACGGTCGTTAATATTTGAGTATATAAATAAATAATATGGAGTATAGAACAAAAAGGAACCAATACGAAACATGTCGCTTTTGTAATTTAAGTTTTATTTCTTTTATGTTAAGGTTCAATTTCATAAAATGACACATTTTGTTTTGTGTCACTTTTGTTCTAACTGAGCGATATGTTCATACAATATATTCAATGAACAGATCTTCGTTTTCCCGAGCCGTTCAACAAAATGTCCCCATACCTTTTGCGACTTATGGCGTCGCTTATCAATTATTAGCAAATATTAGTAGGTAAATATCAAAGGGAATATTTCGTTTTATCCCGGGAAAATCTTCTCAAAGGCGCCCTTGATTGGCGAAATACACGGATGTGAAGTTATCGTTATATAACCGTCATATGTTGACCTCCTAATTTCAAGTTATTGTATAGGCGCTTATGTAGTTGGGATTAGAGATAATTTCGTTTAGATCGCGCTGTCTCTAGCTGTAGATAATTATCTCATCCATTTGAATGTGTTTTATTTTATACCTTTATTAAGTAATAACTTTCAATTCTTATAGTAAAAACTAAGGAAAACATACGATTAAATATATATTTTCATGAATTAATCTCAAATGAGGATTAATAGTAACTCGCAGGTACTTATTTTTTCTTTGGATAGCCTCAACATTAAATTCCGTGATTTAATATACACAAATTTAGTAATGTAACTTATTGATAGTTAGTTAAAAAAATATTAAGGAAATACAAATAATACTGCTAGAAAATTTGCTGAACAAAGATTTAGGTATTAATAAGTTAGATCAATGACTTATCACCACATTTAGAATAAATTATGAATGAATTCAGTTTTTGTAAAATATATTCTTGATTGCAATCTTCTAAAATGTATTTGATCCCTAGACACTTTTGATGTGTGTATATAAAACAAATTCTCAGGCTGTCTATTCCTATGTACATATGCTTCAATCTTTGAAACTACATAACAGATTTTAATGCGGTTTTCTTTATTAAATACTATTCTTGAAGAAGATTTATATGTATGACACATGCATATATTAACAGAGAAACACTGTTAATAATGTATATTGGTAAAACAACGTTTCCTGGGTCAGTTACTATAAATTTAGAAAAAAAAAACAATACAAAACTACGTGAATGTGTAAAACATTTTTGTTAAAACAATACCAGCCGCAGACTTTCAGTCGCGACGTACATTCCGGCTAATCCTTTTACTGCGGGACCCCAAACTTTCACCTGCCGGATTCCGTACGATAGATACAGGACTTGTTTCCCACTCTCCTTTATGTTAATGCACTAAACTGTCTGAACTGTGCTTCAGTTAAGCTCGCAGTCTAAAAGGTTTATGACGAAATAGAGAATGAAGATAGAAATATTTTGAAATACACTCGTGAGCAGAAATATCGGGTCACTTTTAAACAAATTGAATTAAATTTGAGTTGGTGGTACTTTGAAAATAGTTTTCACTATAATAAGTCATAATTTATATTGTATTGTTTCTTTAAAAACAATTAATTTCTGGTAGCTTATTTTAACTTCCGTGTGACCCAGAATTTTTGTTCACAAGTGCAATATAGGTAGAAGTTAGTGGAGTGATATGATAATGACAGTTCAAAATCAACATAATAATACGCGTTTGTACTAAGCAACATTCACCCAAGAATAAAATGATACATTTATTAAAATGTATTAATGATCAATTCACTAAGTAACATAATCATTAAAAAAGATAAAAATATTTAAAATAAATACATTGAAAATTAAAAACCTTCTCTAGATTTACCATAGATAATACAATGTGCCTATTATTATAGGTACAATACGGAGACTGGCCATCGATAAATAAAACAAAAAGAGCTTCGTTTTTCAAAATACCTGACCGATAAAATTTTAAAACTCAAACGTTCTATGCTGCCAGTTATTTTTTATTCTAATTCTCATTGAAATCACATAAAGTCTACATGACTACGGGCGTAGACGACTACAGCCGTAGTCATTTCGTTCATGTAAGATAGTAAGGTTGTGTGACCAGCTTGTGTAATGGTCTAAGCGTTGATACAAATTAGTTTCATCAACAGGTCAACTTATTTTATTAGAAAGTTAAGTACTAATATACTTGAACTCTGAGCGTTAAGATTTACTTAAGAATAAAGTACCTTCAATTTCTGTTTCGGATCAAGTCAGATCTTATGATTCTACGTGGGGAGAGTAGATTTGGTCTTCCAGACGGTCCCTCATGCAAACTACCAATAAAATTAAAAATTAACGAAATTCAGTCTTATGCTGACCGTGTAGAGACGTAATTTCCTTGGTTAAATAATTTATGACGCTTTGTCTTCAAGGCTTCGCTGCGTCCGGTGAAGTGACCATGTTGTCAGACGGGCTTCGAACCCGGTAACGCCCGGTCCGTAATCGCTTAAGCCGGGACTAGTGGGGTCTAAACTCCTGTGAAGTCCCGGTTTAATGAACGACTGGACTGGACATTGGCATTGATTGTTCTGCTTTATTTACTTGGCAACTCCTTCGTTGTAGTTACTTGCTACGCCGTCTCAATGAAACTGGGCTTATTTGGGATTTACTACGGTTGCTTCCTAAGAAAAACTAATATAGGTAGTATCGCTTTAGAAAAAGTAAAAATATACGGGTTTCTGTTCATTTAAAATAAATACACTTCACGCCTTTTAATCCCAAAGCAGAGGCACTTACTTAATAATCAAATGACCACGGTTCACCACGCGTATTTAATCCAAACGTGACAAGGGGTGAGCCCATCGCCGTTATAGGGTTCACACACCTTGCGGTGTGCGGGTTTCATCACGATGTTGCCCTTTTACCGTAAGAGCGTTGCGTTGCGTATATAGGTTCATATATAGATAGATACATAATACATGAATATAGCACAGAAACACTGTCAATATTATATATTGAAAAAAAAATATTATACTGATTTTTTATATTGATAAATGCCGGGTCAGCTAGTACATAATATGATAACTATTTTACGTACCAACGAATTAAGCTGTTAAAAGAATCAGTGTGATAAGAAATAAATAACATTATCATTTTTACCGAAAAACGTTTATACGTCCCTGATTTAAGATTTTTCTAAACAAAAAATCGATATACAAATATAGTCGTAAAGATCACTTCCACATCCAAACAGCCCAGTGTAACCTGACACCAAATTACATGAGTTCTACATTCAAACGGTGGCCAGATTATATACACCTTAAGTAGTATATAGACGTATATGTGTTGTTTCGCTCATTATAACGTGCTCCCCTTAATCCTTAAGGCGTAGCAAAGCGGAGTAATACTGTGAAACCTTCTTAGCCTAACAGGATTATCGTGAGGCGGGTACAGGGCCGGATCGCGGCTAAGGCGCAGATTTTATTAAGCAAATTAGATTAGAAATTATTTACTTAGGTGTTTTTTTTGTACTTACACGGAGATACTGCACCGGTATATATTTCTTTTTAGATAGCATCGACGACAGTCGCCACGTGTGCACACGTGGCGGCGCACCGTCGACGGCGAGCTGAGAGCGCGAGGGCTGAGCTGGTTCGATGCCAGAGCAGTCGCAGAGGACAGGACGGCGTGGCGCCGTAAAGTCCCTTTGTACCACTCGGGTACCATAGGACTTATATTTTTTAAATCTCTATGAACAAGCGTTTGACCACCATCCTGCCTGATGTTAAACAGCGATGTGGTCTACGATGGAGCACACTTGTTCAGTAGGTACCTATTCACCCGCGACTTGAAGACCTTCAAACTAAACTGCGCAGGAAACACAGACTCCGGCAAGTCGTTCCACATCCTGGCGGTACGCACTATGAAAGTGGCCGCAAACCGTTTGGTTCGCGTAAATGGCAAATCCACCTGGTATGGATGACGTTTTGCCGTTCTCCTGGTTGTCCTATTGTAAAAACGCGATGGGGGTATTAGGTTAGGGTATTATCGACGACAGTGAGATTGCAGGCAGAGTGTACTAGCCGTCTCCTCCTGGGGCTCAGTTCTAGTGTCTTTCGGTATCCATTATATCGGTATATAGCCCTGTGGCAGCTTTGGCTTATACGACCGCGAGACCAAACCTATTGGTGCGCTCTTAAAAAATGTTGTTTCCGGCGGATAGTTTCCGCCACTTTGAGTTCTTACTTCGGCGCGTTTGCATGCAAAAGTATTACTTTTCTTCTTTCTTTCAGAAAATTTTAAGTAAAGTTCAAGTAAAAATAAAAAGGTATATTTATTTATTGGGCATAACCCACGACGTCCACAGCCCAATAGGTGACGATTTTCGCCCACTCAAACGAATTCCTAACACGATATCATTGAATACCGCCCCAAGTAACTTTTTAGTACTAAAATTGTTTGAACAAATCTCACCTCCCGACAAATGTTACGACAGGGGCAACAAACAAAAACCTTTTATAACTTCAACGCATCGTCTTAAACTTGAAAACCTCATGTCGGTGACGCGCGATATGCCTGTCAAAATATACCCTCGCTGAAGCTTTAAGGACGAATATCGCTTAGCAGGCTCTTATTGTGTGCACTGATAGAAAGGTAACATACGTAGCTGCCGTGTTTTACGTTCTGTTGTGAACTAGCTTTGTATGTGTGGCTCTAGGTAATGTAGCTCAGATTAAATTGGTTTTTCACCATGCCTATAGTAAAGTTTTCCTCTCGTGGAAATGGTTACAATGGGCTGATCGGGAGATACCGTGACGGTTCATGTCACCAGATAATTAGGGGGTTGAGCGTTTACTTGTGTTCATGTATTTTGTAATATTGCGTTTTACAGAAGTGTTTGAAGTGACAATAATGCGGCTTAGGGGTTGACTATTCGATTTTGTACAGTGCGCGTAAAATGACCCCGAGTAATGGTCTTAGAAACGTTGTTAGCTCGTCACTATGAACTTCTTTTACAATGGCGATAATGAGCTGCTTAACATCAGGCAGGATGGTGGTCTAACGCTTGTTCATAGTGATTAAAAAAAATGAGGGGAATCGAAAAAAATCTAAGACCATTTGCTCGGGGTCCTTTTACACTCTGTATACTAATTAATGTCGTTTGACCACCAAGACAGCAAAGTCTGCCCACCTCTTGAAAAATTTAAGTGTACGAACTTAATGGTTCTAAAATTATTGCATAGGATAGAACACCCCGCGATTTTATTCACGTACTTTCAGTATTAGTATTTCATACAAACGACTTTCTGTTTAGGAACATGACGATACGTTTGACCTAAAACTGATTAAAAAAATAGATGAAACATGAGTTAATTAAAAAGTTGAAAAGACGTCAGAGGGGAAGAAAAACCGCGGGGAGCTAATACAAACATTATCGTGTCACCACAATGTCAAGTTAACGATCTTTCAACAGAATTACAATTGTGCGACACAACGTTACCGAAACATACATTTCCAAACATACGAACCGTTTTAATTATGGAATTGTATAGAGTATCAAACTCCCCCGACATTTCTAAGAGACATTTCCACTTTGATTGACGGGAAAATATGTGCACCCTACTTTTTGTAACTTCACATCTTCCAAACGAGTATCGTACTCAATTTATAGATTCAATCTTACGTAATGAAATGTGCTACATATGTTGCCGTTGGTATAGTGGTCAGCATGTCCGCCTCTATTCTGTAAGGTCGTGGGTTCGATTCCCATCGCGGACTTGCATTTAGGTGATGAGCTTTTAAGTACTTGTTGGATGTGTTTGGGTGTTTTATTTATATAAGTATGTATTTAGAAGAAAAAAAATATATTTAAGTAAGTATATTTCGTTGTCTGAATTCCGTAAAACAAGTGCTTTAGCTACTTAACATGGGATGAAAGCAATGTATGTGTTGTTGTAAAATATTTATATGTGAACTAAGTACATAAAGATTATTAGCTTAAGTTATTTTATGCATTATACAACCAAAAAGAGAAAGGTCTCAATTCTGGACTTTTGAGCACAGAATAATGATCCTTAATTGGTCCTGAAGCTCAGTCAGCAATTAAGCGCATATTCCCATACACAATTTATTGCCTTTTCTTCGCACTACGACGGCAGTACTACTATGAAATGTTAAATATCATAACAAAGCAAAACCCCTTTGAAATAAACAAGACTACTGTAAGTACAGGGAATAATAAAAGCGGGCTGCAGTTTAGTGCATAAGCCAAGGCTCCACGCTAAGACCTCGGTGTCAGGTAACCTAGGACGGTCAGTTGATACCTAGATCTGGCGCGCCACCTCGACAGGCTTACGTTTTTAGTATCGGCCGGAATTACTTTAAGTTTATATTGTTGTTTGTCTAGCTTAGACGTCTGGCTTTAGGTCATAGTAACGGCAGATGATATAACATACTATCCTTCAGTTAAACTAAGGAAATTCATTGGCATAATTTCGCTTGGAAACCATCACAGCAAAACCCCTTTGAATAAACTACTGTAAGCAGGTTACCTGGAAGAAATCGCTATGAGCGATTAGATGTCCTTTTCAAGTTTTTCCATTTTAATGTAGGTACAGTGTGCAATAAAGAGTACATTAATTAATTTCGTTAATTCATCATAGTTTGTCTAAATAACTTTATGGATAAAAGAACCCACGTAAAATTTGTCAGATTTGTGGTGTTGTCATGGATGCCATTATCGGAACTGAACCAAATGTTTATGGGACCACACGGGAAGCATAAACTTTCAAACAAATAAAGAATCATCCGAATCAGACAAAAGTAAAAAAAATACCATCGAAATGAGAACCTCACCCTTTTTTGAGTCGGTTAAAAAGTCTTCCTAAATACAAAGATACATGCAGCTGTAAGTACGTTGCGCACTCGGGTGTAGACCTGCGCCTAACAGTATTGGATCAGCGGCAATTTCCCTCACAAAGTTTGCCTTTTAATTAATCTCGTGACCGGGAGTGGTCGGCGGAGACTGCAGGACTTCCGACAATTTCAAAGCGTAAATACGGAGAGAAAATTATGTAGAGTTCTTTAAGTGTGAGAGTTCTCAAAGTATGAGACATACTCTTAAAGTGGGCAATTTTTAACTGCCCTCAAAAAAGGAGGAGGTTATCATTTCAACGGTATTTTTTTTGTTTGTAACTTTTGACTGAGTTTAGATAATTATTTTTTTTCGTTTGAAAACAGTTTCTTTCCATTAGATCATATTGATGATTTATTTAAATTTGGTTCAGTTCCGACTGAAAACGCCTCAAAAGTTTTATATAATTTACTGGTTGAAATCGGTTATATTTTACATACATACATACACTTCACGCCTGTCTCCCAGAGAATACAATCTCCATTTTTCACGGTCCTAAAAAAATCGTTCGGTCACTTTCGCTTCATCTAAAACATCTTTTCATACATGACCTCCGGTTTCGAGTACTTTTCACGCCACCTTCCGCGAGGACATCACCAACCTACCATCACCATCACCAAATTATGATTTCTCTAAAGTTATTCAGGTTCAGGTTTTTTCTCACAGGACTTGACCTTTTTTGGGTTCAACGTAACGGATAACATCTGATGTCTGACTTCGTAAAACAAAACAACTAAAAAAAAACAATTGGAAAGACTTACCTACATTCTTGATCAATATGGTACCTATACTTAAGACAAGGAAACATGCAAGTCAATATAATCCATAACATATCTTCACGTAACTTACACATGTCCTGATGATGACATGATGTCCTGGCCGAAGGTGGCGTGAAAACTACTCGAAACCGGAGGTCATGTATGAAAAGATGTATGAATGTAGATGAAGCGAAAGGGGTACGTCAGGACCGTAACAAATTGAGATCTGTAGTCTCTGCCTACCCCTCTCGGAGACAGGCGGTGAAGTGTATGTATTTATGTAATTTCCACATACAAACTACCCTTAGACCGCACGTTCACATAACTCATTTGTGCATGTTAACTCCAAAAACATAAATCACTAGTACTACAAACAAACAAACAAAATATACAAAACATTGATAACTGCACATTCAAGAACCGCGCACTGAAAACTCGTGCGACAATAAACACCAATAAAAACTAAGCTCACAATCAACCTCCATCGTGCTCGCTTTCAAAGATTACTGTAGATAATGCTCCAGCGCATTAAAACATATCCCACCTATACTGTCACTATAAACGTACACAAGAAAATTTAACCTTGACCCACAGAAAGTTCAATTGTCCATACTTGCACAGGGTCAAAGCAACGAAAAGGCAAACCAATCGAACGGTTACCACACATCGACAAATTTCCGCGGTAAACCCCGCAACGCGCGCGAAACCCGTAAAATTTGGCGCCAACCCTCAAACCGCTAATGCAGCCGCCACTGACCGGCGAACAATGAAATATCAACTGAATATTAACTAGCTTTTAATGAGCCCATTTGAAAAGTCCTAAAGCCACCAAACACGAAGCCAAATAAGTACAGTCGACTCGATGATAACTTTAATAGATTTCACGCAAAAAATAACTACAATTACTGTTGATACATCCATAAAAACAACCGAAATGAATACAGCAATCAAACAAAACTGAACGCAGGAAAGCTCCACCAACGAAATAAAACTAGGATTAGTGAGCGACGCTGAAATCGTACGAACATTAGCTTTCAAACGTTTCACATGAAATTAGAGGCACAGACAGAACAGCCCCGATTTAGTAATTAATTTTACTGCAGACGTGAAGTACTCTAAATGCACTAGAACCTATAATCCTCATTAAAACGGAAATAGTCACCATTCACCGCGCGCTCAAATATAATTTTCCTGTTACTCGCCATTGAAGGCCTGAAATTACTGGCTGTCAAATCCTTTCAAAGCGGTCACATGGCGGTGATCAGTTTTAATTTGCTTTTCAAACGTTTTGTCTTTGTGACCTGTATAGACATATATTAGAAACGATGTTAGTAAGTACCTACAGTAAAAGAATACTTGCGTATTAATTGCAATGGCTTTCTTTATTATAATATTAATAACAAAAAAAAAAATACACCGCGTCTCCAACACAACGGAAAATAAACTGGCCGCTGATATTCATTTCGCCGCGGAGGCCGTCAATTTTTCGCATTACGCACCCACCCCGACAAAAATATAAATTAATCTGCTCATTTTTTGCATGCAATTTCTGTATCATTGTTATCTGATACTGATGAATAATCGGCTGATAGTACGCGAAGCCTCCCGATGGAAATCGTAAGCCGCGTACGAATAAAGAACGCTAGGTTCGTTTCAAATTTAAAATCAACACCAAACTTCAGACGGCGGAATAATAAAGCAGAGTAAACACGAGTGTGTCGATGCGATACCCTACACGGGCGCGGATTACGTGATGTGGAATCTGGAATTAAGCCCGGATAAAGGATCCCCGGATAAAACGTCCAGGATGAACCGGAGCCGTCCGTCCCGGGGATCCCGGATTTCGCCGGGCAATAAAAGTGTCTGCAGCCGATTTAAACAGAGCCAGCAGGCAATTCTACGGCCGAGCAATTGCTCCGTAATTTGGGCGTGCGACGATCTGTCCACGCAAAGCTTCTCTAATGCCTGCCAATGGGATTAGCCTATTGTCCACGGCCTGTGGCAATTTATTGGACGGAATCAAACCTGTACGCAACGTGTTTTATTCTTATTGGCCGTGTCTTTGTTACAGTTTCCTGATATTTGCTTCGCGTGTTGTCTTTTTCCTGCAGGCAAATTTATTTCACCGCTATAATATAGTAACCCTAGATTCGCATCGAGCTTCGTCGCGGAGTTATTGCAGGGGTCGTCGCTAATCCGGATTGTAGATTCATTAGGCCCAGATTATGCCCTATTGAAATCTGGCTTAAGCCCAGCCTCATACAGAAATCGCCTTTGCGCGTCGTTACGTACATCCTAACGTGAATTCTATTCGCCTCGTAATAAGTGTTACATTGAATGTTAGCAAGTATTATGATTGATCGTGTCTGGTTATTTTAATACTGCTTTTAGAAGTTGCTCAATTGGTACCTACCTGCGATGGATTGAACACCGCTGGTTCTAGCCATCAATTAATTCTGGTCTGCTGTAATTGGCGCCTTATGTTCTAGGCAGGCTGCATCTTTTTTTTATGTCCAGAGGGCTTTGTAGAAATGCATCACAGTAGGTACAGATTCAATTTCAAGCCATCTATGTATACAAAGCGAGAGTAAGTAATAATAAATCAACGTATTAAGTAGGTACATCTTTGTTTTTTCGAAAATCGAAGATACGGTTCTTGGTATCGAGAGAGAGAAAATATTTACCTATTTATTACACTAAAGACACCGCAAGCATTAGCTTTATTGGATAAAGTCTTAGACGAGGAGGAACATCAAAAGCTTGTGAAAAACAAACATTTGCCAAATGAAAAGGCTGCGCCAATAATTACTGTCATATGTCAACGGGGGAAGAAAAAATATACCTTCGAATTTGGGGGGAGTTTGATCAACATACCTACTTACTAGATCAATATAACCTCATTATTCATTATATTGCATTGGGCGTACAAATAAATATAGAGCGAAGACCTATTTAGATAATAATGTTACGGCAGAACTGTAATGTTTACCCCCTGTATATACATATTATTATGTTACCGGAAAATCGTGAGAATCGTTTGTTTGTAAACAATTTGTCGGATTGTAAACAATTGTATTTTTTTGTAAACAGAAGTGCGTGGTCGTCGTCGTCGAGCGTCTTATTATTATTAAGGTAGAAAAATAATTAGACCTAACATAAAGTTTATTCCACATACATATATACCGTATACAGAATCCGTCGAATGAAGAGCGTTTGTAACCTCCGGCCGGTTGGAGATTATCCGGATTTACCCTTGCCGTTATATCCATGGGTACCTTTTATTTTTGTGTAATTTGCTAGTGTTTGTTTCCACACTTAAGTCAAAAGAATGAATCCCTATTTCCCTTGGTAATCTAGGCACTCGGTAGAGTTCTTTACATTTCATATATTTTTTATAAGGTAGGTAATGTGCAATAATGATTAATTCACTATCTCTTCGAGTGTACGAAACGCGAACAACTCTATGAGTGTGTACAAGACGTGTATGAGATGCTAAAAATCACATTCGATTTTAGATAAGTATCAAATTTGCGAAAGTAGATGAAATGTGAATAAATCGACCAACAACAGCAACACGCGTGAATTGCTGGACCGATTTCTCTGAATCTTTTTTTGTTGTAAAGCTGTATTATTGTCAGAGGATGTAATATAGTAAATTTTATTAAGTGTACAACAATTTTACAATTTAAAAATTAAGGAGTGATTTTATTATGGTTGGAAAAATTATGAAGTTTGCGCGGAAAATTACACTAAATCTTTTTCAATATTCATTGTTAATACAGACAAATTATGTCAGGCCCGTTACGGTACTACCCCTTACTAATATTCAAAAATATGTCTTAATTGTACCTATACATTACACACTGATGCAAAGTCAAAGAAAAGGATAAAACACTAAGTAAGTTACCCGTTATACATTTTTATCCATACGGGGCTATTCATATACTTGTACTGCGATTAAAAGGACCCGAGCAATGGTCTTAGAAATGTTGTTGGACTCGTCAATATGAACACCTTTTAATATGGAGAAAAATTATCATTTTCATACAAAATGACATCTACCGAAGCAATTTTTTTCCATTTAGTACCTATAGAGACGAAAAAAATATTTTTCATTTCCCCGCATTATCGCCAAAGTAAAATTTGTTCATATTAACGAGCCCAACAATCTAAGACCATTGCTCGGGGTCCTTCTACACGCAGTATACTAGTGATAATTATGGGAGCAATATATTTCTTTTTGCTCTTAAAAAGTATTAAGTAAAGCGCTTTAGTGAAATCCGGATAAAAAGGTTATGTTAAAGAGAGTTCCATTGTGGCGCACCTCCCTGAATCATTGAACGGGCTGCAAGAGCCGTAATTGTGATAATCCTTCTTAAATTGCAAAATCCATGCAAGGAGGCGTACATACCTCTGTGAAGAGTGGAAAACGTACATACCTACCAGTTTTTTTTTTATTGCAGATTACCTGTGTACTGTTTTGTTTATCCGGTTGAGATGTAGGTATGTAAATACGTTATTTAGTATGTGTTTGTGTGGGATGACTTGCCGGAGTACAGTCTGGAGGTCTTCAAGTCACTGGGGTAAATAGGTGCCTAAAGAACAAGTGTGCTCCATCGTAGAACACCTCGCTGCTTAACATCAGGCAGGATGGTGTTGAAATGCTTGTACACTGTGTTTTAAATAAATGTGTGTATAAACATGGTGTGGTATTAAAAAAATCGTAGGTACTTAGAAAAATTTCATTGCAAAGAAAATTCCATAAAGGGACATAAATTTTGTGACCCTTAAGTTAGTAGTGAGAAACAATACCTCATAAATTCGTCAAAATAATTGAAATAAAAGCAAACATCCACACGTAAATGCAATATTTTTTCCTTATTTATAATAGTAAATACTTAGTATGACTCAGTTTTTAAAGAGACATGTAGAAAAAAAGAATCTTTTGTAAAGACAAATTGAATAGACAAAAGTTCAGAATTTCTTATACTAATAACGCTTCGCAATGACTGACTCCATACTTTATTTATTTACTTACTGAACCCTAAATGCAACGGATATCCAAAGCAAACTCTGTTCAAATCCGAAACAAAAAAAAGAAATTCAACCCCATGTTGTCAAACTTATCGAATTTGACGCAACTTAGTCTCGCGGTCACGAAGAGATAAACATAAAAAGCTTGACCTTGGACCACTTAAATTATACAACCCCTTCAACCAACAGGTCATTGAAAATTGCGTGAATACAATGCGCCCGAAAACTTTGCAAGGTTCATTGACACACTGAAGAACCCCTGCTTTCTGAGGATCAACTGGCCCTAATCCCCGCAGAGAAAAATGCAACTTGACACACACAACAATAGAGTTCAATATCGTTTAAGCGGGAGATGTAGTTTCTCCGCGAGCGTAAGATAAGCCGGGATTAGTTCGGCGGAACGGAAAAAGCGTAAAAAATATTAAAAACTCAACACTTCGGCCGATTTAAATTTATACATGAGTCTGTGTGTGTCTGCGAGCGCGGAGACGGATTAAAAAAAAAAGATTTTTTTTTATGTCCAAAACAGTCCGGAAACGTATCGCACAGGTAACAATTGGATAGTAAAGTAACATGTCAAAATCCGGAACACAGACGTAAAGAGTATGTAGAAGGTAAAAAAAAATACCTTTGAGATTTGGCTCTCACTTCGGATACTTTAACATAGAAATGTGACATTTATGACAAAACTAGGAACGAAGAACTGGCCACCAAAAACTCCCTGCTCAATTCTAGGACTGATTGGAATACTACTCTGTATACTGAAACCAATATTTCCCCTAAATCTTAAATCTACGATAAAATTCATATTTACAAATAATACAAGAGAGTACTGCAACAATATCGTAGATAATCTGTGTTTTTGCCAAAAACGAATTTCCTACTCCATGAGGTAAGACCTAATTTCGTCGCTCTACAAATCCTAACAAGTAGAATACACAACCACACACACACACACACACACATACATACCACACTCCGTCCGAAGATAATCCGATGTGCCATCTTCGTCTAACCCTCGGCACGGTAGCGCAAATCCTCGTGTTGTCCTGCTCTAGGTAATCCCTTATTTGAATCTTATCAGATCTCAGGACACCCGTAGTCCATTCGTACTACCTCTCATATGTATAGTTAAATACGTAGGTAGTTGTTCTTCCAATTAGGGGTGTGTGTTCATGGAACGATTAACTTACTTTCAGAAACTTTACGAAGAATGTAAACTTAAAAAAGTCTGGGACAAAGAATACTTTTTTTAAAAATCTAGCTGTCACATGCACTGGCAGCTAATAAAAAAAGGAAAAAAACATATTTTCGTAATTCGAATTTGCTCGGTTCAGCCCTATTTTGGCGCGGGCACGGTCTACAGTGAATCGGCGATTAATGGGCTTACGATCCGCTTTTGAAGCTAAATATAATGTTTCTTCACTGTGCACACAGATTAGGGCGACAAACGCAAGGCAGCTGCTTTGATCTATGTCACGTCGGTAGATTGGCTGGGACGGAACTGAGCTTAGATTAAGGGCCCAAATTAGCCATCCTTAACTAACTACTATTATAGCCACGGATGTAACACGATCAATAAAAAAAAACAGCAAATTAAAAAAAACACATAAGTAGGTACCTAATCTGGTATATATATCTTAAGGTTGAAACTCTGTGATTGTTATTATTTTATTCGTAATATGCCAACTCTACCTTCTTGTTTAGTTACAAACACAGGAATATTGTCACGAAAACTCACAGACAGACCACTTTCTTGACCGACATTCCAAATTCAAAAACACTATGACAACACTAGTAAGCCTTTTTTCCGTAAAAAAAAAACAACCAGTTAACATGTCATTTGCTAGAGATTACATAAATCCCATTAAACGAACTTAATTTGCTGTACAGTCGCGCGACTACATTCCTTATTTCTATATCAACGAAATTCCCCATCAACAAATAAAGGTCTGTGTATAATGGCCTCTTTTTATCAAAATACAATCTAAGACGAGTTCAGTTAAAACATTTTTTATTAGGCAAAATGTCTTTCCGTGAAGTAATAACCACAAATTAGTTTATTAGAACTACGCTATTTCCCAACATATCGGTGCAGTAGGTTTTTTTTTACATACCGTAACCTACTGATAATTTGAAACTTTACACTAAAAAGTTTAGTAAATCACATTTTTTTTCAAGTAAGTTTTATTTTTATAAAAGGAGAAAACATTGCTCAATGAGGGAGGAGATTTGTTTAAAAAATTAACAAAAGAGCGAGTCCGGAGACGATCATAGAATAAAGTAGTTATTAGTAATTAAAGTAGTAGTTCAACTATCTTTGACAGATTGATTTTTTTAGCAAAACTCCTCATTCTATATTTATAGTAGGTACTTTACTATAAATATATTTTACTAGTGGACTCGAGAGACGTTGTCCTGTCTTAACTATTAAATGAATATAAAATTAGTATAACCTCCAGGGTGGCCTGTACCCAGCAGTGGATGTCACAAAATATAAAATATAAACTATCCTATCTCTCAAACTGGACGAATTACATATAAATGCCAACTTTTGTGAATATCGGTAGCCTTGGTGAAGAGTTCATTGGGAACAAACATCGTGACACTGGATTTTTATAAATTAAGACATTTATAGGTGTACTCACAATAAATAAAGGTCAGTTCACGCTGGTGTTAATAATCTAAGCTGGATCGTCACTAGACGTTGCACTGCACGGACCACGCACTGTCCGGACATAATACGGCAGGATAATCCCCCTCTTACCTCCAGCTCCACCATCAATCCGGAATACTATAGATTAAGCACGTACATATCTATCACAGAATATAATTTGATACATTCGAAGTCATTATCTTGATCTGCCTCCGAGATAACAGATTAATTAAGCATTTAAACTGGTCACGTGACTAATTTGAGTGTGGATTTTTTTTTAAAAATAAATACCAACGACGAACAAATCGGTGACCATTAAAACGTAGTTTTAGCCAATAAATTGTTGAGACACCTATGTTTAATTCAACAGTGCTGTGACGTTTGAATTTGTGAATAACTGTATTTTTTAACATTTTCGTATTTTTTTTTAATACTCGAAATTTTTGGAATGTCATGGTTTCATACTATAATGGCTTATTAAAAAAAGATAATGATTGTTCTAGTCATCATCAGCCACATAACGTCCACTGCTGGACGAGGGCCTCCCCCAATGAGATCCGTCATTGGGGGTGAAATGCCAGTAATCGCCACGCTTGGCAGGCGGGTCTAGTACCAACTAAAATAATCGATTGAAGTCAATTAATTGATGAAATTTAAATTATGACAATATGCTTTGTTTATCATCCTACATTTCCCTCCCTATTTCCGACACGACTGACTAATATGATCTGTCAACAAAACGAAATTTCCTTAACATTTGACACAATTTTTGACCTATTTCTACCTACTGACACTACCGAAACAAAATAACTTACCTACCTGTTGTAGCATGCTTCAATAACACAAACAAATCCGTTCTAACCATGTATTTTTCTATAATCAATTTGTATAGGCACCAAATTCATTTTGTTCCCTATCTTCGTTCCATAGTTCGTGCGTGCTCAGCGGTCGGCGATATCTAAAGCAACACCCACAGATGTCCCTTGTGGCACGACAGACCACGGAGGAGGTGAGGCGCGGCGCAAAGAAAAGTAGCGCGGGGCGGGGTGGCACATCTATCAATCATAGTTGAGATAATCTGTACGGTGGAGTCCGAGTGAAGTCAGCGCGGCTTAGCGCACGCACACACCGACACGCGGCGTCTACACACGCGGCCAGGTGAGCGTGTGTGCGTTTAATGCAAATCCTACTGATCATCATGATCATTTCTTTTATACTCGACTTTAATTTCGATTAAGTCGCTTGTGTCTGTTTGCGTATCGGCTTAGGGTTGGTTCATACTGTGGGAATTTGGTTGTTGTTGTTGTGTTCCTATGGCACAGAGCCTTGACAAAATCACGCCACGCATTATTTGACGCTCCTCTTTGAATTGTATGACCTATCCATCTCCATCTCCTCATGGCGATTTCTTTGCCTATGGAAGACTGGTCACACAATTTCCATAGATCTTTGGTGGAAATTTGGTGTGACTTGTTAATCGTTAGCGGTCGTGTATTCTGCTTATGTTCGACTATTGATCTGATGTCAATGCAAATTACAAAATATGTAGGTACTTTGTATGAGATTGAAGGTGCTACAAAACTTAATATGTTTAACAATTTAGTAGACAAAACATGCTTAGATACCTACGTAGAGTTTAGTCAACACAGAATCAGGCCCTATTGCAAGAAAAATATCTATCTGTCAGTACTACCTACCATTGAAAACCGTCGCGAAACAACCGTATGAACAAGCCCTAACACGCTTTTAATTCTCGTCCACACTAGTGCGCGCGTGTGTTGGTATAATCCGTCGGGGCTACACTCGCCGCAATCAGCTGAGCTGTTGATCAATCGATAAAAAAATCGTGGTGCGTCATGTGGACAAATAAGCCGGGGCCGGATCAATGCGATCCCCACCATTTGTCAGGATTAGCCCGCTCGGCTTTAGCGGCTGAGGAACTCGAGATCTGCATGTAGGTTGGAGTTTTATTTAAAAAAAAAAATGTAAAAAAACTTAGTGTTTATGTTTCGAGCACGTCTGAGTCGGGTAGTGATTTCGTTATCTGGCGCGGTTCGTGATTGAGATTATCTCTGATTCTTTTTTTATTTTATTTTTTGGATATGTCGATTTGATTTTACTCGAAATTATTTCACATTGAAACGATCTTGTTTTGATATCGTGTTAATCTACGTAATATTATTATTTTTAATCCTAAATAATCACCGAATTGATATTTTAATGTTTTGAGTAGTTACCACCAGGATATATATCCTTTCTCTGACTCTGTTTGATAGGAGTACACAATAAATTGTATCACAACAAAAGTTTCTAGACAAAACCTAACGAACTTCTACCTACGTAAATAGGTACTTAGGCAAAGTTTGTAATCTATGAACTGTATATATTTATAGGAGAATTTATGTGTGAAGGCATAATCTTCGGGGTAATCGCGACGAGGGACCGTCTGTCTCAGGGCCCGACCGAGGCGTTCCGCACAAAATCTTTATCCTTCAAAGGGTTATGAATATTATCTGATTAAGTTAACGCAACAGCCCTTTGAGACAGCTCCTTGAGGAGGGCGCCATTTTAGGTGTGTTTTTTTTGCCAACAATAAACTTCTACGGAAGATATTGTATCACTTTTTGTATTGTATGTCAATGTATCTTTGTAAGAAAGAGATAGATAGCTTTGACAATTACTTATACATTTTTCATTACAAAACATCCAATGTGTTAGGTTGATAAGTCCAGCCTTTCTACTTCATTTTAACTGCTACTAGCTGGAGCATTTGAAGGCATGAGACATGATAAAAAACAACGAAAAGTAGTTTGTATACCTTGTATATACTGAAACTTCATAAAAAGTTTACATATTTCATAGTAAAAGGTCATCTACGAATTTGTATCTAACAAAGAAATAATATATATGTAATATTTCATCAATTTATCTTTCCATTTCCACATACGCCAAAAACAAATACCTCTAACTACCTACTTGAATAATCTACGAAGCGCCCACTATTCTCTGCAACATAGTACCTACGAAAGGAAAGCATCGCGCACTCAATTTATCCTAGCCCGGGCAAGATATTTGACTAAATCCGGATTCCGGTAATCTCCTCGCCGATGGCCACCGTCTCAGGAGGGGCTAGGGTCTAATCCGGGTGTAGCCGGCGGGCGACGTGTGCGCCTTTGTTACATCCGGGTACGGTAGCCGGATGTGCGAGTGTGTGTGTGAACTTGCCTTTACTATTTATTTTATGTAGCGCTCGGTGCGTTAGGGCTTTGGTAGTATGAAACGCTAAATACGAAGTGAATAAATTTTTAAGGTTTATTTCTAGATTTCACTTAGTTTATTTTTAATACAATTATTTAGATTTCTATTTTAGATTATCAGTATATATCGTTTCATAGTAAATAACTGATTCCCCTCTATAACTGCAGACTGTTGTGCACTTTTATTCTACGTAAACGGTAAAATCGTCTTTAGATCTTCTAGTCCCAGGAAATTGTACGAAACATGAGGTCAGGTAACATTCTTGTCCCGACGAGATTGGGATTTGCAGTGACTTTTTTACGGTGGATAGCAAAGTCCAGATAAAAAGAACTTGGATTTTATGAAAGAGGATCTAAAAGTCGCGGATTCCGCTCCAGAGCAAAGGATTAGAAAAGAGATCAATCCTCCGATGAACTAGTTACATTTGATTTTTTACTCAACATTTTAATTTGCGCCGTAATTAAGACTTATGTTCCGTTCTTATACACCAATAAAGCTATCAATCATTATCGCTTTATAACCGACTTATTACTTACATAGTGTAGTTTATTCTGCATAATAAACATAAAACAGTAATTGTCCATGAAAATTCAGATATAACACATCGATAACAACTATTTATAGTAGCTATTTAAAAAAGCAATCGTACAAACAGTTCACTTAAATTTAATTTCATGATTCAAACACAAAATAAAAACCGGCACAAAACAAGTAGGTAACCGACAAAAGAGTCCACAGAATACCGCCTTTAATCCGCAACATCGACACACGGGAGACAGGCTCGTAAAGGCGCGCACACACTGACGAATCCGGGCGCTAATCCGGCCGGATCAGCCTCGTGTCCCCGTAAGATAAAGCGGGGCCCGCGCGCCGAAGTGCCGGACATACGGATCACCCGTGTGTGTGTGCCCACGGATAAAGATTGACCCTGCGGTTGTGTGCGGGTGTGATTTTTAGCTTTACGTGCGGTTCGTTCGAGGGTACGGAATCGATATTTTTGCGAGTTATTGCCGCCAGTAGTGGTGGGTTTTTAAGTTTTTCTTTTTAGTGTTTGGTAGATATCTATATGACAATTGAGAAAAGTTGTATACCGAACACTTTTGTAAGGGAACTTTATATCATTATTAAGCTTAAGGTAAAAAATAGGCAAGTAAAGTTGTAAATTAAAGTTTACAATATTGAATGTGAATTGATGTCTAATAGCTTTGACGTCTTTATTTCAATACAGGTACGGGCTTATCTTCAGTAAAAAGATCCAAAATAAATTATTTACCTATCTACGTATGTATTTAGCGTGTTGTTTTAAATAATCCGTATATAATTCATATTTGTGTCAAAACGTTAGTCTAGCCATTGTGTGGGTAGGACCACTTTAATTCATCGAAATTCAAATATTACAGATATAAATTCAATGTTGATATTATAAACGACAAAATGTCCGAAACATAATGAATACGTTATTCAAATAAAGCCCGATATTGCCCATTGATTGTATTAAAGCAAACATGGCTGTGTATAATTTTGTTGAGAAAATATGAAAAAAAAAATAACCGTTAAAATTGGCAATAAAGCTGTTTCTTTGACACACATAGACGTCCGCGACGACGAGAAAATAAATAATAATCATAATGAGACAGAATAAAAAGCGCAAATCCGCTTATCCATATGAAACCGGCTTAAACACAACAAGGTACCGTCAGCGAAAAAATGGCTGTGAACATTTCGCAAATCAATAATAATGCCGTCTGACAAAATAGAAAATTTCACGATTTAGATGTTAAGTTTATGTATGTAATTGCGCTGGCCTGCTATGTATATATTTTTAAAATATGTTGTAGGTGTCGCGGTTTATCAAGTACACTGAGTAAAAATATGTTTTATTATTCAGTAATTAGTGAGATGCTTCTGTGTACAGTGTTGACTATATAAAGAAGGCCCCGCCTGCCAGTTCCAGCTTGGACCATTTGACCACCGGAAGATTAATTTTGTTTTCACGATTTTGAATTCTACTCTAATAATCATAAACTTCAAAATCACTTGTCCAATGCGTCTGGTTTATAAGACATTGGCGGTGGTAAGGTAAAGGTTTTCTTAGGTGTCTTAGTGTGTGTGTGTAGTGTAGCAAATATTTGTCAAAAAACTAGCATAACTTTACCTACTAATCTCTAATTTCTCCACTCTACCATAAGGCATAATTTTGACATTACAAACAACTGTTTAAAATCCGATCTAACTTTGACGTTTCGACTTTTCAACATTTACGTTTTCTGATTTAAAAAAATGTTTTTTTTGCTAACAGTACACAGGTAGCCGGTCGCAGTTCTAATCCTATCGCGCATTGTGCAAGCGGCGCGCGCGCACCCGCGCCCGCCATCCAGGTAATGACGATTAATGCCATATTAGTTTATATCTATTGCGCTGTATCGCGCGCACCTCAATGGACGACTCTAATCTCTGCCTACCCCTCCGGTATTTCTCCCATGAATTATTGCATGTATCTCAATATTTAAATAATGAAATAGGATATTACTCTGCGTTAGAGTTGTAAACGATAGATTTCACGACAAAATTCTTATGATGTGGATTAATGCGTTTGCGATTCTAAACCGTATATCTCGTGCAGTTAGGAATATTTTCGTGTGACATATATTTTTTCTTTCAATTCAATTCAAAACACAGTGCGTCGTTTTTTATTCTTTATTACGGTAGATGGAATAACCCGGATTAGATTAAGGGGGTCGTGAGGTGGAATGAGACGGCAATAGTATTTCAATAGCGACGCGAGAGGGACAAAAAACTATAGGAGATTTAAAGATTATGATTCATAAAAGATGAGAATGAATGGAGAGTTGTTTTTAAAAGGGAATAAAATATTGTAAGGGTAATGCTACCTATATTTAAAACGGACAAAGACTAGTTTTGCATCGCGGTTTCGCCCGCAGCTCCTAGGAGACGTAATCAATTACTATAATTTGGTAACGAACAAACAAAAAAATCTACTGTATACAAAATTTGCCTACATACGTTTAGGTAATGTTTAATTATGTTTTAATGATTAAAAAATGATAATAAATGCGCGATTATAACATCCTCACTCTATTTGTTTGGCAGACATTAGACGCTCATGCAAGCGTCATTCAATTCCATCAGTCATGATTTATAGAATGACTACTAATACTAATTCAAACATCATTCACTATACTAGACGATAGGAAATACGTCCATCACAATCATGACTGTGGTAAAACTGAGATCAAAACGTATCGTCTAATGTCTGCCTTAGATGCTAAGTCAGAGAAGGTCCTATGAAAGTAGGTATTACCAATCAATCAAGTCAAAAAAGAAATAAGCAAATATTTATGAATTCATTTTCACACTTACAACGTACCAAATAGGTACTTAATACAGAGTGTAAAAGGACCCCGAGCAATTGTCTTAGAAAGGTTGTGGTCGTTAATATGAACAACTTTTACTAAGATGCGGCGAAACGCAAAAACACTTTCATCCCATTACAAAATAGCCAAATTTTTGCCTCGTGAGATGACATAGTTATCTAACCTATAAAAAGTTTCCCAATTCACCCACAGTTTAAGCATAATGTCCAAATCGCCGCAAGCCTAGACAGATCTATAAAGATAATACTTTGATTAGCATTTTGACAAATTATCTTAATCCCTATCAAAGTGTAATCTAACACCAAAATAAAACTTTGAAGAAATAAACGATATCCGCGTCATGTTGCATTCATTAACTATTAGTTTTTTATCTTTAAAAATATCATTATTTTTATGCGAAATTATTATTAATAAACGCTCTCATGAGTGGACGCGCCGCTTTCTTTAACGGGTTTTAATATTTTATTGAATGAGATTCGTGTATCGGATTAGCATTTTAAGCGTTTGCGTCGAACAGACAGACGGACAAAGGGCCGGTACGGGGGCAACCGTGACACTGAATAAACGGATATGAAACTTATCAATGGCGAGCTTTTTTTTTATTTTGAGCTTTTAAACCCTGAGGAGAAAAAGTTTAATCTTCGTTTATAATATTTCGATATTCTTTTTGCAAGTGTACTTTGATGCATTGGGTTTAAGTGCTTACGGAGATATTTCACATGTAATGATTTGTTTTCTTTCGGGGTAGGCAGAGATAGAAACTCTTAGTAAAAATTGTGGTCACATTCAACAATATTTTATGACAAAACTGCGATTATAACGAATAAGTTACATAAATGTATTATGTATGTATGTAGGTACATATTTTGTTAAAATTGACGTCCAAAACATAGGAGTAATTGTCATCAGTGTCTCAATTTGGAACTTTAATACCAAAGAAAGCTTATGTCAAAGTTAACACAGTTTAAGTTACCTGTAAAACTATTTCAAGATACCATGCTGCAAACTTACCGGAAATGCTTTTATTCAGCAAATTGTTGATGGCCTCCTTCTTAGGCGATAGATGTGGGGTGTGATGAGAGCGCTCGTGGTGCGCGGGCGCAGACGGGGGCCGCGTGATGCGAGCCTCGGGCGAGCGGCGCGGGGGCGTCTTGCTGCGTCGTAGATCCACATTCTGCTTGAAAAATATACCGGATAAATACCATAGATCTATATACATTCTAGTACACAGAGATGAGGCTGGATGCGAGAAGCCGAAAACAGATCACAGTGGCGTGCAATTGGAGAGACCTATGTCCAGCAGTGGACAAGTATGTACTGATGATGATGATGATGACACAGAGATCCCTGGGCGTATGCCTAACAAGTGCGTCTACCTACCCCGCTTTGGGATTAAAAGGCTGTAACTATTTAATTTTCGTTGTCTTTAACGACGTGTTTCGGAAGATGTATTATTATGTTTATTACGTAAAAGCACGGGGGCATGTAGTAAAATTATTCAAGTAATAATAAAAATCTTCTCATTATATAAAAATGAATTGCTGTTCATTAGTCTCGCTAAAATTAAATTTATTTCATTTCATTCAATCATTTCCAAACTCGGGAACGGCAGGCCCAGGGAAGTTTTAAAAGGTTCAATACACGGCGTATAAATTCCGGTATCCTTCCTACGGAACAACAAGAGGTTGCCGGGACAGCTAGTAACATAATACTATTATGATGTTAAATAGTCAAAATTATCTAATGAGCCATTCATAGATAGATATGAAAATTAATGACCCGTAGTGACCACCACTTCAGTACAACCTATGTATATATACCTGCGTAACCTGTGTATTTATAGGTATACATACACACATCAAAAGTGTCTAGGAATCAAGTACATTTTAGAAGACTGCAATCATGAATATGTTTGATTAATTAATTCATAATTAATTCAAAGTGTGGTGATAAGTCATACAGGCATGGGGAATTAGGTAGGAGACCAATCCAGAAGATTAGATTTGATTTAAATAAATTAGATTTTTTTTAGAGCTAGAGCTAAAAATGTTCTTTATCTCTAGACACTTTTGATGTGTGTGTATATACTTGCGTAACCTGTGTATATATAGGTATACATATTTCACACTGACTCTACGTGACGTCAAAGTAAAAATGGTGCTGCTAAAAGTACACTGCTAGCATTTTCGCACACTCAACTCCAGTCAAAACTGCAGTATTATTCATAACTTCTAGAAAATAATTCCATGTTAAGCGGTAAGCGCTCATTGAAATTCTGATCCTCGCCAAAGGACACCTTTCCATTGGGCACGTTTTGTAGATAATCGTTCGATCGCCGTGGTTTGGGGTACTACTACTGTCACTGCTACTTCGGTGACAGTATCTGAGAACGGCATCGCGGTTTGAACCGCGTCGATAGACGTTTTTCAAAAACTTGAGTTTTTAGTGTCTGTGCTAATTTCTTTTGTGATCACATAAAGAGCGTCTGTGGCCAATTGGTTAGGAAATGGAATCAGCAATCGGAGGTTGCAGGTTCGATACCTGATGTACTAATTGGGTCTCTTTTTCAGAGCATTATACAACGTACATGGCGTTACGCAATACTCGTACGTTGAAGGATAACGTCTTAAAGAAACCCTCATTCCATAAGGTGTGTAGATCCTGTCACTTTGGGTTATTTACCCTTAGGGAATCGTGGGTATTTACCTAGTAAGTGTCTCTCGACATCGACAAATAATTATGTCTAAGCGGAAATCAAACCAAAACCTCTTATACTAAAGTCTGTCACTGTGTCTACTGGATGACCTAACTATTCCAGTTCACATTGTGCAGGTTGACTGTACTAGTACAGTTCGCTTTATAGTTCTGTGGAAAACGCATGTTTGCATTGTTATTCATTGTAGTGAACTAACCGTAAATGAAGGAATTTCTGCGTTAATTTAATTTAATACGATTACTAATGTAGAATTGGAAAAATCTTTTTGTTTTCCGTTTCCTGGGAGCATATAGAGTGAAAAAATTAACCCATAGATTGGGTAACGTAACCTTGGGGTTAGGTTTTAAAAGACTCGAGTTCACTGTCTGTCAATTCCAGTATCGGCTCTAGGTTACATAGTACTAAAGTATCGCTTGATTATAGTCTTGCAGTCTCTTTTACACAGATACGGTTAGAGCGAGACAAACAACAAACAAAATAGTTTTAGAATACGGGTCTTAAACTCACATCCCTAATCCCTAGAGAAGCGGTGAGAACAAATAAAAATTTAATTATCTAGAGTCACTTATGATATAACAATTGTGTCTTATTACCAGCGAATATAGTACAAAATCTATAACACAAATACTGAATCGATGATATTATATATATGGTTAGATGGTTTATATTTTATTCTAAGTATTGTATATTTTTTGCCTGAGATATAGGTTCTCAATAAAGAACCTAGTTCAGGTAGACTTAAGAATGTAGCACTTAATTTAGCTAATTTGTAGAACTGTTTTTGTAACAATACCCTATTATTGCCAAATAAATAAAATTATTATATTTGTTTTTAACTTTCAAGTTCCTTAAGACCTCATGTTATGGTGTCCGTGTAATGATAGTCGCGGGCCTAGGCCAAACGACTATCATGAACTATTATTATGATTACGGAATAAACAGTATAAACACACACAAGCTATTATAACAGAGAGAGACCTCAACTCTAATCTAAGAGAAGTCGAATCACTTAAGGCGAGTAGAGATTTAAATTGGTCACCCGACGCATGCGTCAATCAATCGAAATCGCGGGCATCATTGAGCTCATTGGGATACTGGCCCCGAAATTATGAACTATTGATACTTCAGTCCGATATCGATGACACAATGTTTGGCCAAACGCACACGTTGATCTGTGCTCGGCACTCTAAAGAAAAACTGTGGCTTTAAAACTATGCGTTTCTGTGCCTTAGCTACCATTTTTTTTTTTGTATTCTATTTGTCTTTAACGAGTTATTTATTCAAGAAACTAAACGGATTACCTACTTTGTGTAATAAAATAAGATTAGTTCTCTTATCTCAGTCGAGATTCACCGGGAATAACACTCGCGTTGCGTCACATTGGAATCTTTTTATCATACCTAGCTACTTTGGTTTTGTAGGAAAAAAACGATCTATGACCGATTGTTCGCGGTGAGAATGTGATTTTCTCGAAAGTATATTACTGATTATGTTTCCATCCTGCTTCGACGGACTGTTGCAGAGTGAGATAGATAGTTGTTAGCAGTATTGAACATAATTCATGACGAATGGACGACATCAATCACGGAAAAAAGCAAACAGAAAGCCTTTCTCATATTATGGTACATAACAATACAACGATTAATCGAAGATCTATTATTTTACTGGATTAATAGTAACCCTTTTATGGCAATAATTTATGCACCAATGTCTTTTTTCACACACTCATAACATGCCAGTGCATTTATCTTGTGCATAGCAAGAAAAACAAAACAGGATTGACATCACGAGCAACCCAAGTAAATGTGCAATCTCTAACGCCATCTATTGAGAGCACCCGTAAAACCCATACGTAGATCAATTTCAAACTTTTCGAATCTGAAATAGCCAAGTCTTGTTGCCATTACCAATCTATATGTGGCGTAGCTGATTCGCTATCATGTACGATGATAAAATACTACCTGTAGCTAAGCTAAATTGATCCTTACAGGCGATAGATTTCTTCACGATGATAGTCCAGTATCAATTGTATCTGTTGTGCTTGAAACGCCTTAGTCTATACGTCTAATATCGTATTGGAATTTGTGGTGTCGTTTGACCCCTGTTAACCCAGATTACGCCTCGCCCCGTCCTCCACACTGATTGTGTTGTGACACAAACTGTAATGTATTATGTGTTAACTCTTGCTGCAATCACTGTTGCCAATTGCCTCCTGTTTGCATGCCGAGACGGGGATGCCTGAAAATTGGCGACGCAAGGGCTGGAACTTTTACGGAATAAGGCAATCCGATGCAACACAGCACGTGAGTATTCAACGAATGTCCTGGAAATGCCATCATGTCTAAGTTCAATAAGGACAGAAGGAAATCCTACCTAGAAACCTATAACTTGTTACGCAGACATTAGACGATACGTTTTGATCTCAGTTTCACCACAGTCATGATTGTGATTGACGGATTTCCTATCGTCTAATATAGTGAATGATGTTTGAATTTGTATTA